>JAUJYV010001638.1:0-16344 GCA_033995625.1 Ophyiulus pilosus
TTTTTCAAAAATTTATATTGCTCGTTATGCGAATCACTCGTTATGCGAGGTGCTCGTTAAGCGAGGTTCCACTGTATCTCTATGTTTCTTGTCGAACAAAACATTGAAATAGAAGCAATTTCATTACTAGAGAGTTTGAGCAAGCCAACGTTTTTATACTGACCTTAACTGTAATGGCGGGAAAGGAGGAGCATAGCCTTGAACTACCCAATGAACTATTTAAACGTCATGAGTGCGCATGCGTGGTTCTTCCCTTCCCGGAATTTCAGTTAAGGTCAGTATAAAAACGTTGGCTGGCTCAAACTCTCTAATATGTGTAAACCTAAAACAACATTATCGTGAATAAAAGTATCAATCAAGTGTTGTTTAGAAAACACAAGAATTGTTTTAAAATGTAGAACGCTGGCATGTTTTTCATGAATTGAGTACTGACACGAACATTATTGCAATCAGCGAACACTCACGACCAACCATGACAACTAGAATGCAAATTAGCATATTGGAAACACAGTTTTATATATGAAAATACCAGACAAAAGTTCATCACTGCGCCCTCTGATGCACGAATTCGATGTTCGAAAAAGCTGGTATATTTTCTGTATAATCAAGCTTAGCACGTCTTTGTAACTGCAATTTATACATCCTTTTGTTATAGCTTAACAGCTTCGTGAAGAATGTACACCATAAGACGTCAATCCAATCGATGTCCCATTGTTATACACAGCATTTCTAGGTTAAAAGTATCGATTTTACGAGAATAAAGGCGTGTGTAACCAGTTATGAATACAGTGTCAGGATGTCTGCAGACATCCATTGAAATGCAGGAGAAGGTTGACCCAAAAGTAAAGAATTCTAGTCATCATGTACTGAATATTGTACATGTACATTGAAAAAAATAGCACCGAAGTCATTTGTAGCTATTTTGTTTTTTCCAAAGTTTATGTGCTATTCAAATGTCTCTTCAATGTCGGCCTCCATAAGCAGCAATCAGATTTATTTGCAGATTATTTTACAAAAGAACGAGTATGGAAAACACATTCTTTATTATCCCATACAAAAGAAGAAAATCAAATACCAATACAATGGTAGGAATTTACTTCTAATTCATGTTGCCGCAGTTTGTGGATTCTCATCACTGCATTTATTGGCATGCATAGTGCCACTTTTTTGTCCATGCCAAAAGTATACTGAAATCAATGGCAATAATTGTATTCAATGTTAGTTTGGCACATAATTTTGGTATTCATCGTTGACATCATTTACCATCATCCCAGAACAGAACATCAAACCAGCTCAGATGATGTATCAAAATTATTGTCTTTAACAGATCATCATCCTATTTGCGTCAGACACTGCAGTCAGTAATGTGGACATGCTCAAGTACAAAGACCACCATTTGCATCAATGAAAAATAAAATTTTACAATGGGAATTTCCCCTGCTGCTGATGCAATGTTAGCATGTAAACAACTTTTTAACTTTAGGCAAACTTTGTATTTCCGTGGTTCTGAAATGATCTTGGTTATCCATGTATGCGTGTGTGTGTATTTTATGGCCAGCATTTCCTCCAGATTAACAATAATTGTATAGATCATTTTAACGATTCGTGACAAGTATATACATTTTATTGCGAAAATGCTTCAATTGCAAATTTCTGCTAAGCAGCTTATTCTCAATCATGTAGCACGAATGTTGACTTAAGATGAATTTGGTTGCTTAAGCTACGGTATAGATAAAGATTTTAGCTAGTTTAATTTACTGGTAATGCTTCAAATTTTGCTTGATGTTACAGTGATGCTGAATGCTTTTCCAAAATGGATATGCCGATACAAGTGAGTACATTTTCTGTCATCCAAATACCAAAAACAGATCAGGTGAACAGATTTCAAAATGTCTATTTTTCCAGCACGAAAACCAAATTTATAATAAGAAACGTATATATCATTTAGTTTTACTATATTTTTAACAAGTCGATAGATACTCCGGTTTAAGACATGTCTCGTATTTGCAAAATTTATTTATCCCACAGTAAAATAATTTGTTCTGCGCACAGCTGTTTGTTACGAAAATGTGTTTTCCCCATTTAATCCCATGCAGAAAAAAAAAATTCAAAAGAAACGTTGTAGTTTATTATTTCCAAAATAGCAAACGAAACGTGTTCTTTGATGGTTAATATCTTTAAGTTTTTGCCTGGCATGGTTTATGGTTATGGGAGTATGGTTTATGACTATTTTAAATAGACAATTTTCTGAAATTTAAAATAGGATTTTTTTCAGGAAACTTTCCTAGCTTGAACAACTCGAAAAAGCTTTTAAAAAAAATGAAAACAAACTACGATATATACACCATCTTAACCGGGCACCGAACACAAACAAAAATTTATATTGAAGCTAAATTTTATCTGCGGAAGTACAAAATTCAAAAACGTTGATCCATAAGAACAGGCATCTGACATATGTTTCAGAAATTATTCTAAAAATGAAGGATTGTATATAAATAATAAATGAAATATGTTACTAGACTCCGGATAAACCGACTCTCTTGACTTATTAAATAACCCTTCATTCCCAACCTGGACGGATAAAAGGAGTTTTGTACAGGAATTTGAATTTTTTGTGTGGAAACATTTCACACTTGAGTATGGAATGTGCCAAAGAAAGGTTCTATATTCCACCTCATGCGACCTACATTGTCTCTGACAATTCCATAAAGGTTCTTAATTTGACATCCAAATGGTTCCTTAGTCTGTTGCCCTAAGGCATTTGACGGGCCTCATAAGGAACCTCATAAGGTTCTACACGATATACTTTTTTTGAAAGTGTTTCCCAGAAACTCTTGGTAGAAACCATCAACCCAAACATTCGAGATTCTTTCAATTTTGTTTTCAGTTATCTTTTTTTCGCAATTGTCAGCTAATCAATCCTGTTAACTCGTTTAAAACCTTCAGAACTGTCTCCAAAGACGGGACAGCACGTAACATTTCCTTTTTTGGCGGGAGTTATGGTATACTGTGACTGACGGCGCCATTTTGGGAGATTGCTGCCTACCGGTAACCGCTTATACAGTGACATCCCAAACGCCACAAACATAAAAACTCCAAATAAAACAACAATTTAACGCACCTAAGTGTCAAATAGGTTACTCCTCGTTTCAAAGATGAACCACGAGCTAATTTCCAATTTTCTTTGACGGATCTTTGCTCCAGGACAAGCAAGACCTTCCATATAGAAAGGGATACATGTACACAAATCAAACATCCAAAAACGTGACAAGGCCATTGAGGCCCGAATCACCGACGGCCTTGCAGGTTGCCACGGCAACGTTTCGACACTATAATTCCGCACGTTAGCATTACCACAAATTAAGTGTATACTCTACGGGAAGTTGCTGAATGCCATCCTACCTGTGAATCAGGCTACATCCAAATGACCGAAACGTCGCACTCACATCCATGTTTTTTTTTTTCCACGCACCGAAAGCACAGAGTTCCCCGATCCGGAGTTCGCTCCGAAAGGATCCCCTCTTGCCAAATGCCTACATGTACTATATATCCTTTTCGATTGTCGTAGCCAAAGCCAAGTTTCGCGGAAGCTGAAATAGCACGAGCCCGCATTCCGTTGGCACCAGATAGGGATGATCTTTCTGCTTGTGCTGCTGCTGCTCCTGCTCCACGTGGGTTTGCCGTCCGACTGTTTGCACCCCCTACGTCGTGCCGCACCCACGCCGCCACAACACGCTACAAGCTCCGGCGACTGGCTTCGTTAACGATTTGCGATAGATTAAGTGACGTAGGCAACCGTGATTAGCAGCACATGGCAGCACGCTTGCCTGCATGCAGGAAATGCTGCCAGGCGGATGATGGCAAAACCACGCGATTCTGGAAAAAAAAACGAAAAACGTCCGTCTGGTTTCACGTGAGGGCATGAGGCAACACCAGGGTCCATCGTCGGTCCGTTGACCTTTTTTTGGGGGAACGTTCCAATATGACATCAACGCGATTACGACCCTCTCTGACCCCCTGGCTCCTTCTGTGAATCACCACTGACATTACTTAGAATTTCCACTCCCCTCCTGTCAGCACGTGATGTCACAGGTTTTAGTTAGAATCATTAGTATCAAAATATCTGCTACAGGCAGGCTACAGGTCCCTTTCCTCCCCACTGGGATTCAAAACTTTAAAGTTGGCAAACATGTGAATGTCGAGACAGTGAACTTCATCATGATAGTGGCGGACTGCCCAACAGAAAAAAATGTGCCATAAAATTGTATAGTTATTCAGAAAAACTGTTAGTTTCTAACTGTACATTAAGTGCAGTGAATTTGCAGTTTTCTGAATAACTGCAACATTATGGCACATTTTGCAGTTATTCAGAAAAACTGTCGTTTCTTACTGCAAATTCACTGCACTTAATGTACAGTTAGAAACTAACAGTTTTTCTGAATAACTATACAATTTTATGGCACATTTTTTTCTGTTGGGCAGTAATTGCAACTGTGGGAATTCTTATAATATAATCCATGTCTTGTCAATTGTTCGTCCTATATACACCCTGTATATGGTCATACATGACATAATATAATGACCATTAACTTGTTTCATCTTATTAGGCTCGTATACGCTAATTAAGAATCCTGGCATGTGGATTTAATTGGCGGTCATATTGAATTGGAAATTGTGTGCCAAGGCTATGCTGTACAACTTACAGACATGTCCCCAAGAAGCTTTGATTTTGGTCAATTGGCAACCCTGAATTTCATGAATCTATAGCCACCTCTAAATTCAGACAGATTTGAATCAACTTTTCACATTTGTCTATTTAGTTGAACACATTCATTTTAAGAAACTATATTTAAACCTAACATCAATTCATTTACACTGCACTTATTAAGTTTCAACATGCAAGTTCAGAGGTCAACGTTCATTGCCAAGCCATGCAAGGGGGAACGACCACTGAAGAAGTTGCACGAGTGTTGTTTGTCAAATTTCCCAAACTTTACCAAAGGTGGTTATTCCACATCAAATAAATTTGGCAAGCTCGGATATAAAAAATATACCCAAATGTAGTATATTTACACCACCCCGCCACCCCTCGCGTGATGTCATACGTGAACGATCTCTTACCATGTGATCTTCCATAACGAACTTTTGACTTGTTTTCAGATGATCTCGACGTTGACTGCCCCCTCTTGACACAACGCACGTGGCCCGAATGTGGTCGTGCAGGGCGTTGCGAGGCTTGCGTAACCCATTTCGGAAGTGGCACAGGGGAAGCCGTGGGCCATTCTCCGGCGTACCGACACGGTAACACGAGTGAATGGATTTCGGCTTATCAACCCCCCCTCCTCATTCAACGGGTGCGAAGGCACTTCCGACATTAGATGGCCAACACAATGGATGAATGTGTCAATGTCACCCCGGCGATCAAATGACTCGCGTTAGACTTATGCAAACGAGTACAAGAGCATTATGCTTTCCATTTCAATTAATTTTGTATTTTTTTTTTTCATACATGTGATGGAAGGATGCTCGGGATCGGCTTTGACTCCTGCATACCCAGATTTTGTAACATTCTATAGATAGAGCGGTGACCAGTCCTTTTTTTAAAAAATTTCACTTCAGTGGCTACTTAAAAGCAACAATATTGTGCTTCTACGAAATGGAAATTGGACAATGGCGTGGGATCCCGGATGGTAAAATGATCCATTTATGAAAGTATAGGGTCATATTATGTACAATATAAGGGCCATTCAAAAAAGACGTCTCCGAGGTTATTTCTTGGAACATACAGTGGCCCATCCTATAGATGTTCAAGTAGCCCTCTCGCTAACAATTCATGCAATTTTTCGAGATTTTTCTGATTAACGGAAATTTCTTGACCTCGAAGAGAAATTCCGGCATAAAATTGGTGTTCAACACAAATTTAGGCATAATTCCCACTTTCCCTAGGTTTTAAAAATTCAAGTACATTCGGGAACGGGGACACATTTCATCTGGTGTCCCCTTCCCCTTTCACAGAAAAACCAAAAACTGAAAAATTCCATCATTAGTGGACGTCCTTAATGGCTTTTCCCTGTTTGGAAACATAAATATATTTCAAAAGCATTTAGATTGGAACATGGATAAAAAGTATATATTTACTTTCCATGCGGTCATGTGCATCTAAAATATACAAGTATACATAAGCAACATCGGAAAATGGAGATTGGTCATCGTTAGCGTTGTTTGACGTACAAAAATAGACAGTTTGAGCATTCCAAACGTCTTTATACTTACCTTAACGTCAGCGGCGGGAAGGGAGGAGCCACGCGTTGAACTACCCAGTGAACAAACTGAATGTAATGGGTGCGCATGCGTGGTTCTTCCCATCCCGCCGCTAACGTTAAGGTAAGTATAAAGACGTGTGGTGTGCTCAAACTGTCGAATCACGATGCAAGACACAGACGGCGCCAGATATGCAGATAATCGACCAAAACCCTGGTGTTGGTCATCAACGAAAAGTGAATTCCAAGGGCAAGTTTCGATTTTAGTATTCACCTAGTTTCGTTCTGGTTACTGCAGGTGCTCATTTTGCAAATAAAAAAACATATAATACTATTTTTCTTATAAATAATGATTACGATCCGATTGCCAAAGCATATCGAGTAGGCAGCCCTTTCATTGTTTTCCTAATCACTTCATTTTTGATTCCTCCTTGACACCGATCCCTTCGGCGATCTTTGCCAGGACCCAGAGTCCAACTTCTGGAAAATCGTGACTTTAGGAACCTACTTTGATCGATGCGTAATATACATAACCCTGAATGAAAATAAGGTAGGTCAACCCCATCTTGTAAGAGTAGTAGGAGGGCGGTAAAGATCGTTGCTAATATAAAAAAACCAGCATCCTATTATTATCATCCTTCTAATCTCATCTGACCTTGTTGAGGATTGGGTCTATGTTCGGGGGCCCATCCCCAATTTTTCAACCCTTAAGCTATTAGCTAGGAGTGTGACCGCATTGCGGAAGTAAATCTGCAGGGCAAAACGATAAACGAGCCTTTGGATTTTTGGGGTGAAAATTACCCTTGTCGGAGATTGCCAACGTCCAGACACATTTGAGTGAACCCGCCACTGTAAACCACGCTTCAACGCCTACGGGTACCAAGGGGATTTGATTTTTAAACGGGTAACAGGGATAAAGAAAGGTTCTCAAATAGATCATTATGACGTAGGCAGTCAAGAAGACTGTCGACAGACGTTCAAGAACTAGACACATTGGACCACGAAAGCTCCCCATCAACTCTGGAAGTGTTCCAAATAAAGGGGTTAGTTTTCAAAAGCTTTCAACACCAAATGCTCGGAATGCAAAACAGTTTGAACATTTTTTTTTTATGAAGTGTTCCAAAAAACACAAGAAAATCTTACTTGAATGACTGCTTAAACGTGTTGTCAGCACACATCCGTTATGATTATATTGTTAATTACATTATTGTATATACATATGTTCTTCACATAAACATACCACAATTCGGGACTAGACTATCACAAATCCTTGAAATTGCATCACAGCGCCATGTCTTTCTTAAGAAATTCATCTAGAAATCTGAGAAGGCTTTGAGGAAAGTTCTTAATTATCGAAGCCTAAACTTATTTGATTACCTAGAACTGTATGTTGTTTCGAGGAATTTCAGTTTAGTGTACTACTATCTACCAAACAATGGAAATCTGCATGGCCTTGACCATGGCTTCGGTTACTGGCATATACAATTATATCCCCGTGCAATAAAAGCAACTTTTTTATGATTTGTATTCCATTTGCACGAACATGTGATGCAATCAGATTTGATTTTTCACGGTTGTAATTGGGGCCAGTTTTTGCGTCTGGATTGCGTTACCACCTCCGGGGTGTTCACAGACCCGGGCGTGGAAACAAACTTTCCATCGCAGGGGTCATGCATTAATAAAAGCCCATTGTTTTTACTTGCATTGTAAACAATTGCGAATCGTCTTCCAAGTACACAAATTCATTCAAATAAACGGAAATTAATCTGTCATTGTTGGTGCAACGCGGGGGTCAAATTGTGCATGGCTGCAGGAATTTGGCGAGCCGAGGCATTACACCCTATACTATGAACCTCGATTACACCCAACTAATGTTACCAGGCGTACACCTCTAGACAACAATAATAAACACGTCAAATTGCGTTGATGCGTCTCATTGCACAAACCTAGCAATATTGCCTTGAGGAACCACGATAGTTTAGCCTGCATGGCGTGGCCTAAATTCTTTTTTCTTGTTTTTTTATTTAAAATTCCATCCGACTAATTTTTCACGTGTTCTGCAGTTTGTTCGGTGCGTTGACTTGGTTTTTTTTTATCCTACTCCAACGGCCAAAAACATTTTGATAAAAAGACTGTATTCAGATATGAACAACGGAATTTGACGTTAGTTAATCAGACTACTATCAGACTTGGGCAAATTGTACTCATGAGCAGTCATGAGTAGTAGTACTGATTACGATTGCAGTGGAGTCATACTTTAGTATAAGTAGAGTACATGTAATCAGTAGTCATATGAAATCAATAATCAGACTGGCAAATAGTATGTAGTCATGAGCAAAAGTACTGATTCTAGTGGACTCATACTCCATAGTATGAGTAGTCTCATAATCTTAATAATTAAAGGGGGAAAATGAACAGTACACCCAATAACAAAACGATAATAAGTGAAAATGTAAAAATTAGGATCGTTACTCAAATGCATTTAATACGACTCAATTACTTACTTAAGAGTATTTATATTCCTATACGATTACATTGGTACTCATAATTTCATATTACGTTAATACTCAAGGACATTTGTAATCACCCATTGTGAGTACATTTTTGTACTCTAGGGCATTGTATTCATGTGTGTTGAGTACATTTGCATTCAATTACTTTTGTACTCATACCTTTTGAGGACATTTTGTATTCAAATACTCTTGTACTCAATACTCTTATACTCGTTACTCAAATTCATTAAAAATACTCAATTTCTCGCTTATCCCACTGTCTGGAGATTACAAGACTATACATTGCATACATATGGCTGTAAAGTAGTACTTTTAAAATATATGTGCATTTGAAAAATCTTTCATTTCTAACAAATGTATTCACATTATGTATTGAAAGGCATCTGTGACATGTTTTATTTATGAGCTGTTCAAACCCTTGAATAGAACTCTACTTATTTTGAAACATATAATGTAGAAATGCATTGCGGGTTAGTGTAGAAAATTTATGAGCATAGACTGGTACTTGAATGAACATAATGGCAGGTTAAGGTGCAAAACTCCCTTTCCCGTCCTAGAGTACGATGACATTTGACATCAATCGCCATGTGTGGAGTAGTGTAGTGTCCTCTTGTAAACTGGGCGTTAAAAAAATGAGACAAGTTCATGTTCATTGAATTATGACTGCATAATGTTAGTATTTCATGTTGCAACATGTTTTAGAGGCATGACAATGAATGCTATCAGTGGCGGCTCGTAGCCAAAATTAGTGAGCATGTGCACAAAATTCAAACGGTCAACACTGCGGGAGCGACAGTACTCTCTCTCAATAGCTGCCTCGCATGCAACTTTCTATGTGCGCATGCGCACAACAGTCAAACTCCACGCCCCTAGAACTGTGAAGCGCACAGTTCCATAAAAAGATGTTTGTATGAACTGGGGATCCCCCAGTGGGTGAGGGCTACTAGTTATATATAGTACAAGTTTAAAGAAATAATTAAAGAAAAAAGGACTCATTGAGTCATTATATTACATTTTATTGGTAACATGAAGTGGAAATAGGGGGTGTTGTAGTTCCACAGTGCCTATACACGAGCCGTCACTGAATGCTATATATCGTGACTGCCTCGAGTACAATTTTAATCTACATATACGTAAAATGAATCCCAAATCACTTGATGTAATTTGTTCAAGGATTTTCAAGGCGACTGGACATCCTGTAAATCTTAACCACCATTCAGATGTTATCATGACCATTGACCACCATGGAAGTTTACATTTTTAACAATAAACCACAAATGTTGTTTAATAATACCTCATCATCACCATTTATACAATGAAAACAAATATACTTATTGAGATATCACAACTCAAGATTGTAGGTGGTATTTTTTACTACCCATACTTGGAACTGTATTCCTGTGCATCATCCACAACCAGATGACATAAAAAATGCTGGATGTACATTAATATTGTACACGTTGATGAGTTAAGTACTGTAATAGACTACCATGCAGTAAGTGCGTGTATACTACATAATGATACATTACCAAATTGCCAACAAACAAACAACAAATGTATCTTGAAGTTCTGGGGTGAATCTCAAGATGAAGGTTCGGTACGAAGGCCAGGTTGTTATCAAACGCTATAGAGGCGGGTGAATAACCTTTATTTTGAAAAAAATTCACCACCAGGTACAGTACTGAATTTTCTTCTCATTATCAATGCCATTATCGGTATCGCTTCGTTGGAAGCCATGTTTTCCAATCATGTCCAAACGCTAAGGCTTACCGGTTTTGTGCAAGCTCCAATTCCATTTTGGGCAACAATAAAATGATGCCGATCACGAAACATTACATCAGCTTAATGTATTGTCGTATAGGGTAAACGTTCGTTCAGGTTGACTTATTCCAGTTGCATGAGTCTTGCAGTTAGTGGGGGTTGATGGGGTGTGAGTAAACCTCCTACATGTTTTTTGTTGCATTGGTCGATTTATTTTGAATGCTTATCGGTATGGCTTTGAGACTGGAAAAATCACGGTCATTTGCAACTTCACTGTATTTCTAATTAACTGCAAAACACAGTGATTGCATTATAATAAAATTAATCCTAAAAGCACATGCATGTATATTGTTGTAGATACATGGCTTTGGAGATAGTGAACGAAGGTCGATTTTCTGAAATCCAGAAGCTGCTCCTTGAAGCCAATTAAGGTGCTTCTCTAGTTACAAGTACATGTGAATTGTCTCCGATGGCAATTCAGATAGTTTAATTAATGTAGCAGGCAATCGGTTAAGATTAATTAATAGATACCGCATCAGGAAATTGCACTCTGCTCTAGTGCAGCAAGACAAAATCTATCGCAACGAGGTCTATATAAAGGGTATGAAATTGGGTCTATTTTTAAATGCAGTGAATATGTAGGGTGTGTCAGGATATTTGATCTTAACTTTCTTCATAGCATCATGGTTAAATGAAATTTCCAAATTTCTGCTCATGATAGCGTGCCAAAAACTTGTCAATTGCTGGTTTGAAGATGGCAAATTCTTATACTTGCTACTACGAATTGCCGTTGTGTTTAAATTAAAAGTTTGGAAAAAATATTTGGCACGAAAATGTATTACCTAAGAATTAATGTTATTCCTGTACAACACCCCCTGGTGGCGTATCGTCATTTAACATTGCATTTTATAATGTTCTTAACCGTCACGGTCAAGAATAATTTCTTTTATAGTAAATGGGCGTAGCCATATTGAAAATTAATGCTAGAGGCTCATAAACCACCAGGGGGTGCTGAACCAGAATAAGGTCAATTGGATTCCAAATAATTGATGAACGTGACATTTCCATGGCTTTACATTTTGACATCTCTTGCTGTAAACTTGTAGGAAACATTATATTTTCCTGGTGATTTTGGTATTTTTCATATTGAAAATGAATGCTTGAGGCTCATACATCACCAGGGGGTGCTGAACTAGAATAAGGTCAATTAGAATCTAAATAATTGATGAACATGACATTTCCATGGCTTTACATATAGTTTCATTTTGACATCTCTTGTTGTATAGTTATAGGAAATGTTATTTTTCCTGGTGACCTAATCCTTGAACTCGCCAATAATCTATTTCATCCACTCATGTGTGCAGCCTGATATAACTAGTCGTGCATTGTATATGAACTGGTGAAAGCCCAGCAATTTGTTTATGCTGTCAGCAGGGGGTTGGATTCTATATGGGACCTTGAGCTTTTAGTCATTTTTCCTATCCTGACAATGTGCTCTTTAATGAGAACGAATGCATGTAATGAAAGCACGCAGCATGATGTGTAATAATTAGGTTACCTGTACGAAGGCCAGGAGGCTATGGATGATTCCACATGCAGATATGCACTTGATCAATACCCGCATCCTAAATATTGTAAATACTCTCGATGGGGGAATTCCAATGGTTTCATCAATATCTGGCTGTAATAAAATTGTATTTCGCCGCAGGTTAGCCTGTTTATGGTAACAGTTGCATGTGCAGCGCCATCTATGGTTTTCAATAAGATATTAATTGACATTCCAAAGAACTGTTGTAGTCTGACAGCACAACCTTGGCACGATGTGTTTTGGAACTAAAATGGCTGCCACGTACCTTGCATCTGAAACGCCTTGTGCCAAGGCTGTGCTGTCAGACTGAACCAGTGTTGGCTCGAATGCAAGAACATTAATTATGAGAAACTGTTTAAGATAAAAATGTATAGCCTTCGTGTTTTATGCTGAAATGCACGATGAGTGTGGGTTGTATTATGTTAAAAATTATTGGAAATGCACCTCACATGCTCTATTGATTTTATTACATTTTACCTGTTTCCTAAACTCAAAAAAGCCAGACAAGGTGGCTAAACAGAAAATCCAAATCTAAAGACTTCCAGGTTTTTGGCTTTGTCTGTTACTTGCTTGATTTGTCAAAATAGGCTAATAATTGAAATAATTCAGCAAACTTAGTCCAGGTAAACACAGATTTCCCACATTAATATTTTTGGGGAAAAAAGCACAATATAATTTCACAAAATAATGGCGTAATGATTACGTCATTGTTCTGTCATTTTAAGATTTATATTATTTTACTATGAATACAAATGATTTGCTCTGAGATATTTTACATACGAATGAATGCATATTAATCAAGCAGACATTAATATTATGCCGCCTTTCAATGACAAAGTTTTTTTGCTTTTAAGTTCTATGTCAAATTTACATTATGTCTTTTCCTCATCGAGTTCATGGTTGCGTATTACTCCTGCGATCAAGATTTCATTTAATTAGATTAATTATTGGGATTGACCAATGAGAAGGTTTATGCTAGTGGTCGTAATTCACACACGATCTTATTGGCTGAATTTGGAACCTATGCGACCTGCATATTACACCTGCGACCAAGATTTCATTTAATTCGATTAATTATTGGGATTGACCAATGAGAAGGTTTATGCTAGTGGTCGTAATTCACACACGATCTTATTGGTTGAATTTGGAACCTTTTATTTGAATGGAGTTTGCTAGTCCACTCGCTAGCCATTGTGGCGCTGTTTCACCATATTCTGGTTACATGATTTAATTACTTATTAATTATGGATCATAGCGTTTAGAATCCTAAGTAGACACAGAGTTAGGAAAAAAAACAGCGATCAATACGCAAAGTCAGAATGGACTAAAACCTGCATCCCCTTTTTAATGCTATGTGTTTTTAAATACAGGGCGTGGCGCCCTCTACAGTCCTCACAGAGCCTATCTGCAACATTTGAAACACATCCTACATTGGACAAAATTAATCTCCATCCTCGTGTATCGCGTTTTTGCGATGGGGTCATTTTGTTTTTTATTCATTTCACGGCAATTGTTGCGTTAATCCAGCCTGCGATTGTATTTGCTCCAATGGCAACGCCCATGTCCTGTATATAGGAACTTCCATTTTGCATGCTTACATTTGGAAGAGCAATCATTGAATTGCAACATGTTGTGTGTTCTGCGCGTCACCTCTCGTGAAAATTACAGCCCCTTCGAGGGGGCGTTGCAGGAAATCCTTAACGATGTTTTTTTTTCGTTTTGTTTCATCAAATTATGCTTAAATTGTTTCTTTTTTTTGTATTGCAACGGATCAGTCTGCAGATATAGGTGCTGACACCTACACTAGTCATGTAGTGGGAACACGAGAAACTGTTACGCTCACCTTAGTCCCATCCAAGAAAAAGTCTGTCGATTTGATAAGAAACTAACTTCCTCCTTGGACTTAATTCTACGAAAGTTTATGCTTCAGGAAGTTTCCACTATACAGTTCTCATCAATTGTTCATTCCAAAAATTCAATGTTGGATTCTTATTTTTATTCATAAATCTAATGCCATTCCGTCTATCTCGAAAAATGAGTCACAGGCTTAAGGGTGCACCTTATAAGGTAACGACATATTAAATTGAGGTCATCGCTAATTTGCAATTACATAAAAAGAAGGTCGTCAGAATGGCCAAAAACGCAGGGTGGAAAATACTGCACGCCCTTGGAGAAATAATATATATTTTAAAACCAACTGAAGATATGTGTCCTCTAAATAGTGAAAAGTTAAACTTCTATAAAATAAGATTTTACTTACACTATGTCGAAATAAGTTAGTATATGTTACAAAGAACTATTTTCGTTGTTTGGCAATGCGATGCATGTTAAACAAGTAAAAAAATAGTAATTGCTATTCGTGAGAAAGCGTCATTACTGTTAATATAATCAATAATCATCAAGATACAATCTATTCGATAGCATGATTATCCCCAATGTTAAATTGGCCTCAGATAATTGAAATCAACATTAGGTGCGTTGTATTTTTTGTAACAACAATATACTGCAAGTCTTAAAGTTTGCTAACAATATCGTTATCTCATTTATTGTTACCCTAATCTTATTTTTTATATAACTTTCATATTGCATGGTAACTGTTGAATGACACCATTAAAATTAATTAAAAATTAATTTTCAAAATACAGTATAGAGCTCCAGTTAGACCATACTTTTATAGTACGAACTGAGTAACTTGATTCGATGACGGTATTGGACACATTTTTCAGAAATTATTTGAAAAAATAATGATTAATTTTGTAAATTTGCTGCAGTAATCTATATTATAAAAGCATAGGAGAAAACGTAGATCTTCCTTTTCTGAACACACCGGAAGTCGTACACAGACAAACGATATAACAAATTGTTCAGAATGATATGGCATTTGCACGAATTCTTTTAAAAATTTAAATTTCACCGGTTTTTTAGCAATGTTAAAAAAACCATCTGCGCATGCGTAGTTGTGACTGAAAGAACGGCGCGAAAATGGAATTGTACATAACTGTGTGAAAGTCGGCGTTTGTTTTCATTCGTTCTTTGAATCGAATGAACTCACGTCCTTTGGGACCATTCAAAAAGGACGTCCTCAAGAGGGGTAAGGGGGAGTCTGCTGGTATGTGGACATTATGTGGAACGGGGGAGAGGGGGTATAGCCATTATGGACGTCCACTAATGATGGTATTTTTCAGTTTTTGGATTTTTTAATTGAGTTTTAAAGGTCACTGAAAGGGAAAATGGACACCAGCAGAGATGTGTCACAGTCCCAAATGTACATGAATTTTTAAAACCTCGGGAAATGTCGTGGAATTGGTAGAGAGGCGGGTGCTTGGAAATTTATTGGATGAGCCTTTGTATGTTCCAACACATTTTTGCACCCAAATTAAAAAAAAAAAAAAAAAAAAAAAAAAAAAACTCAGAAACTATCATACTTTAAGCAACACATATCTCACATATGGCTCAGTTTCCATCTACAGAATATATACAACTTCCAGTAAAAATGTCTTTCTGAGAAAAATACACCTTTGTCACCCTTATTTCAAATGCTGCACATGTTAAAGAGAATTTATTATACTTTAAAAGTATAAATTCAGCATTTTTCTCAGGTCAAATGGTTTGGAACAAGCACATCTCATTTCCAGAAACATTCACTTAGTGCATTTTTGCAAACGAGGGCAGTGCCGAGTGAAAGATGCTCCCAAATGTCTTTGCATTTGGAAACAACCTGAATTGAGTATCATTTTCGCCTTTTATTTTAAAATCGTGGTATGCAAGCTAGTTAAGTTACACTTAATTCACTCATTTGTTGGCGGCCAACAGAAAATGTATTCTAAACAGATGCTAATAAATACGAGGGCGTTTATCTAGGCAAAGACATGAACCGTATTCGGTATCATTCCACGACTCCTTTTCAGAAAACTTGCTTCAAAGTTAAGCAGGTGTAATGAAAGGACGCCGCCATATGCAAAACATGTATGCACTCAATGCTATAGTACTGATTCAAAGATCCAGAATCTGATTTTTATTTCAAAGCTTTCTAATACAGTTGTTTTTATTCTCCTTTCACTAAATGATTTTTCTAAAGTTGTATACATTAAATTTTATACGCCAATAAGCTGTTACTGCTGTATTAGTATAAAACTTGAGCAGTGATACACTCAACCCTCGCTATACGGCCACCCAGGACAGTATTAATATGGCACATACTGTACACATTAAATTATAGGGA
>JAUJYV010001639.1:0-16342 GCA_033995625.1 Ophyiulus pilosus
GCACTAATGACGTTCATTTAGTTCATTGGGTAGTTAAGTCCGTGGTTCCTCACTTCCCGCCGTTAACGTTAAGGCGTTGGCTGGCTCAAACTCTCTATTATATTTATAGAACTGAACTTTAATATGATATCTAATATCGAAGTGGGATGATTAGATATCCTCTTCTTTTGCGTTCTTTTAAAAGAATTGATACAAGTATTACATATGCTTATAGTTACTTTTCCGCCTGTGTCTACCTCAAACAATACATATTTCACAATGTCTCGTTAATTTCTGTAATCATGTTTTACTGGCCGATTAAATTTAACAAAGCATGGGACACCCATCCATTGGAATTTGCTAAACCACGAGAAATGAAACATTTTCAACGCATACTTGCGCCCTGAATTATCGCATAATTAAAAGTATGTTTTGTGTTCGAGTTGCTCGAACTATGCATAATGCAAACATTCATTTCTCGTATGAATCCCGTTGGACGCTCTAAGACGAGACGCAGCATCCTCTCCATTTCCTTCCTTCCTTTTGCGTTCCTCAGCCAGACAACTGTTAAGGAAACAATGAGCATGGCTAATTAGTAATTAGTGTGTGTAGATGGGTTGTTAGCCGGCGAAATTAGAATCCGGTATCCATTACTGGCTTACTTTGGGTATAAATACTCCTGCAGAGACACTTTATTGCGGACCAGCAGCACTTTAACATGTTTACAATTGCATCTTCTCGTTAGCTATTGCAAACTTTGCATTCGCTCATCACCAAACGGGAGATTAACGGGCTCGCTGAAGCATTTGCGAGCGAGCTCGTAAATGGAAACAATGGTGTTTTTTGTGCTAATTTAAGATGTTACCTTCTCGCGAAAAGGCTGATTTTGCTTGCAGTAAGGTAATTATGCGAATTTAGGAAAGATGCTAAATTCACCTGTGGCGAGTCGTTACAGTCCTTTTTATCACCGAAGACAAAATGAGGTGATTGCGACCTATTTCTAATCGTCGACGAGTTTTAATTTGATTTTGAAGAAATACAATAGAACAACGGTTCACAAACTTTAGCGCCCCGTCCATGCAAGTTATATGCCTAGTACAGCTAGGAGCAAACACGAAACATAAACAGGGTTTCGGAAACATGTTTACGATAAAAATCTGCTCACCTGGTTTTCTGCAATTAAGTTTCAGCAAACACCGAAATGTTCGCTCAAGAGGCGCTACTGATCAAAGGAATAATTATTTGCTTGTCATGGCGCTCCTACCAAGGCAAATGTAGCATGACGTAGAGGATTGACCCAATTTGCCCTACGTGCTTTCTAGAGTAGACACCAGTTCTTGGCTATTCTATACAGGTCATCCATGAACAGTAAATATTTCCTCCGTTTTGAAATGCGCTATTGATGTGGACACTATATTTGGACAAACCTGTTTATCAAAACATGTTCATGAAACCTGATGAAACCACGTTTCGACAAATTGATTTGCAAAAACCTGGCCTGTACTAGGCATTAGAAAACTAACAACAAACCTTGTTTGCTAAAAAAGTTTGCACATGTCACAAGTGTACAAGCCTGGCCAATATATATTTTACAGAAATGACCATTTTATCTTCTTAAAGACTACATAAATCAGGTCTGTTTTTTTAATATTTTCTAAGTGTGCACGGACAGCTTTAAAGTGTTGAGGACTTATGCTGTATATGGCGAAATTTTTTGCCACTTTCTGTAAGATTTTGAGGATTTGTGAAGAGGAATGAAACTACATTTTTTTTCATTTCTTTGTTTCTGAATAACCTTTGATGATAACTTTTTAATATCTTCTTTTTGCCTAAAGGTGCTATGAATATATATTTCAATTTATAAAAATTGTTATAAGAAAATAACAAACGATGGGCGATTTTTTTTTAAACTTTGCTGCAAATAATCATTTTTGGCATCTGTGGTCAACACATTGTTTTTGCATGATAGATCAATTCGTAGGCTTCAATTTTCAGCTAATATAAATGTCAATACCCGCTGCACCCTTTGTTGAATTCGCCACAGTATTATATTTTTTACTAACGTGTTGCGAAAGCCATATGAAATTTTGTGAAATCGTAACATATAAAACCCACGGCAATAAATTATTTTTATGTGAATAGTTTTATATATCCGTTGAAAACAAATTCGATTTTTAATATATTATTTATTTATTTTTTTGCTAGTGCATCCTATTTTTTCTACCTCAGTAAAATATCTTCAGACGTTTTATAGGAAACTTATTGCTGGTTGACTGTACCTTAAAAGGATATTTCAATGAGATGCGTTTCACGTTTGTGAAGTCATGAAAACTTGTCGACTAATTTATTCGATTTTTACGAGATCATAAATAATACGCTCGTATAATAAAGGTCTGTCACGTAAATAAAAACTGTAAAAAATTCTCTGGTGATATAAAAATCAGATTTTGCAAACTTTAACCAAGAATATTACAGAGCGCCATTGTAGCTTTTATCAATAAGTTTGGAAAAAAACATCTGATGTTTTTATTTTCATGAGTTGTTGCAAGTTTCTAAGAATTTTGAAGTTTTTATTTTTAAACATTAAATTTTATTTTATATACCCTATTTCTTCGATTGTATTCCACACTCAATTCATTATGTAAACATCATTAAAAACGTCGTATAATAAAATATTTTTTTAAATATTTTTAAAAAAAATTATCTAAGAAATTTATATTTTCTTAGAATCGAAAGAATGAGATGAGGCAATATTTTAGTTAATCAAAACTTTATTATCCGTATAGTACTATGATAATAGCATTTGTGATCAGGGAAGACCACAAGACCAAACATGTTTTTTTGCCTTTCTACTGGTAAAGTAATGCATTTTCCACATTACTCCTTCTTACAATATTTATAACGCTGTTGACTAGGAAAGATTCCATCGTACCGATTCCATTACTGAATATCGATAGGTTTAACTCAAATAAAAAAACCCTCTAGAGTAGTGTTTTTTAACCAGTGTGCCGTATATGGTCTACATATATACGTGTGCTTCGAATGTTTGTGTGTGGGAGGGTCGAACCCTTACTTTCATATACTAATTGTAATATGCACTTTTTTGCAAATACATTTCAAAATACATTTTGAAATGCATTGCAGTGTCTAAATCTACGTATTTGCATTTTTAAACGCATTTCTTTTCCACATGGGAAATTAATAGAAAATATCATGAAATTTCGTAAATCTATTTTTTTGGTATATATTAATATTCATAGTCTACTAAAATTAGGGGTTTTATACTTTGTTTCGATACTCTGCATTTTTAATTTTATGGCAATTAAAGGGCAGCCCGAAAGTTAATTGCTACTTATTCAATCAACTGCAATGTACTTCTTTTTTTAATTTTTTTTGTAAATTATACAATTTTGAATTATATCTTATAACATTAAAATTATATAATTACATTATTTAACAATTATAAACAATACAAATATATAAAATTAAATGCTCTTATATATGTACATATAAAATGTAATTTTTGTTCAAAATCAAATTTAATTGCAAATATCGAAGTATTCAACTTTTTCCCTTGAAATTTAAAGAAAATATGTATTAGATGAATTACCTATTTTCACTATAGAGTTCCACATGGGCTAAAAGTCTGAAGACAGCTGCTATAGAGAATCTAAAGTTATTACTAATAGATATTAAGGAAACTTTTTCTAAAGGGACGTTGAAACCCAAAACCTAAACGTTTAAGAACCTCTGTATTATTGGACGAAGGTTGATAATATACATATGCATGAAACCAAGGGATACGAACGTAAGATTCTATAGAAAAGTTGTATATATAGGTTTTAGATATTGTACCTCAGTATTTGTTATTTCTTAGTTTTCGGACGCCCTACTCATTTGTATGAACTTGCAAAAAAAAAAAAAAAGCCATGGCCATTGTTAATGTTCAATTCCGCCTGTTGACTACACATTTGGGTTTAGTTCGTGTGTTTTCACAAAAACATAAATAAGCATAAATAAAGGCTCGATATTCGGTATAAACCATGAATGCAGTACATTTTCCAGACTACATCTAGCACAAACAATGTGTTTGTTGTGGCAGCGCCATGGGGTATAGGCGAATGCAGGCAGGCCATTTCGCCTTATTGAAGCAAAATAAATAGGAAAAACCGCTAAAACCAAGCTGTTTTCCCGATATTGTGTTCATTTCCATTATGATCGCAGATAATTTGACGTCTTTCATGCTCGCGAGGTATAAAAAGCCGATTTTATGGTGCGTGTGTTTCTTGTCCCGATTATTGAAACGCTAAATCCGCCTCTGCTGCAGTGCAGGATGGGGGGCCGATTGTTGAGGCAAGTAGGCCTATCTGCACCATTCATTTCTGCCATTTATGGCTTTTATTTATTCATGCGGCTTCTATTGCGAAATGTCAATATAGGTGCAGATCCTTTGTGTTTATTATCTTAGCCGAGTCGATAAAGGCTGGTTTGGTGCCTGTGCTCGGGATCTCGCGAGAGATCAATGGCTATCCATAATTGAGTACAGGATGTAGTCTCAAGTAATGCATCCTCCAGCTATTCTAATCTAACATGCATCCATAATGTTTAAATAATGGCATGATAAACGAGATATTAGATGAACGTTGAGGGCATGCACTGGAAAATAAAGGCAAAAGAAGCAAATCTACTATGCATGCAATGCTATTTATATCTCCTGCAAATTTCATCGGTAAACATGCCCTGACCTTACGTTATGTAGTTGTGCATAGCAAAGTTTATAAGATACAGTTCAGGTGAATGGCTACTTAAGATGGTTTTGTGTGCGTCGATTTTTATTATATGATGAAAAAGAGATGAGCTGTAATAATACTGAGATAACTTTACTGGTTTACATTTGTTTTCCCCACCATCGTCTGCGCAGACATGTCCCAGTCAGATGTTTACCAGATCAGACATGTACAGTAAAACCCGACTTATCCATCTTGGTTGTAGCTGAGGTTGGCTAGTTAAGGGAAAGAGACGATTAATTTGGTCATTGGTTATAATTAGTAATTTGCATATTAACAAAACCAGTCCTTTTTTTAAAATGTTTGAAAAATGTGTTCTATGCCATGTCCAATCTTGTTACTTCAACGTGCACTCTAAATAAAAATTGGGCTTGTAAAAGCAAAAAAAAAAAAAAAAGGTGTTTAGACTTGTTAGAAATAATACTTTATACACCTTTGAAGGTTTTATCAAACTACTTTAAGAAAAGGTGTTTTGTGACACCTTCGATGAAGCACCATAAAAGGTGTTTTGTAAGCACCTTAAAGGCAGCACCAGAAATGGTGTTTTATGCAATTTTTTTCTCATATGATTGTTTATATTGGTTATTACACAGTTATACATAGATATTAACATAGCCTATCTTCACCCTATCTTCATTACTTTCCGTTCGATCGTCATCTGAAATTAGAGCCCATTTCAGATTTAAGATAGACCATTATTTATTAGTGTGCTTTAGAAGTTCATGTATATCTTTGAAATTTTTGTTGTGTATTCAGGTGTTTATGACTTGAATCTTATGCAACTTAGATAAAATATCCATTGAGCCGGAGAGCCGGTTAATATGGATTCTACTCTATTTTAAAAGTTCTAGGGGATCCAGTAAATCATATAGTAAGGTGTTAAACTATCCTGCTTCAAATCAAGTCACTACCTTACAGTAATCAAACATTATCCTTATTTGATGGGTGTGGGTTATACATCCTTTGCTCCTACACTAGTAACGACTAAACATCTAATAATCATATACAAAATGAAGGGCCAATAGAAAGCGTCCATTTTGGCAAAAACCTTGGTTAAGTTTTGAATGATACAGTATATTCACATTTTTCAGACATTATCAGATAACTACTTTATTTTGCAATGACTTTACTTCTTGTAAAGTTGTTAGCAGTCATCGACTAAGTCGCCACATACACAAGTTCAATTGTGAACTTCGGGAGAAATTTGTAAAGTACTCAAATTGTTCTAATAAAAAAACCTAATTATTAAAAAAAGTTCGGTTTTTGTCAGTCCATCACCTTGATCGCATTAAAAGTTTTGAAAAAGATAATGTTCGCCGTGTTGTTTCACCTGATTTTGGAGGTGCTCGCGGTCGTCACACGACATTTCGTGCAAGCTTCATTGGTATTCAGCAACGGCATTTAGAAAAAAACACAATTTAATCAAAACATCATGTTTTCTGAGCGTTTTGAAGCTTTTTATTTCCTTCTTTTTCTTTTTTGGAAATCCATAGTCGTATGCCATGCGACTCCATTGCTTTCGGTGGGTTTTGGCGCATGTTTCATGATTGTTCCTATGACAACTCGACCTCATCAGTCATGTCCCTGGCGGCGAGTGAGCATATGCATCACATCTAGACATTCGGAACATTAAGGAGATGATTCGATCCTGCATGGCAAACAAGTGAACGTCGACCGGAGACAGATGTGAGGTTGTGTTAATGTGGTAGAAATTCACGAAGAACATCTTCTCTCCTTTTTCATTCAAAGCCCAGACGGTTTGGGCAGGCGGAACGGATCCGTAGCATGTGGGCCAGCATAAATGAATGATAAAATAATGCGTGCATTTTCTATGTACATCAGGAGCGTTCATGTGCGAGATTGGAACACTTTCTTATTTGCATCCAGGGAATGGAAGTCAGCATTTCTGAAAGATTGAACCGTGGTGTGCAGATGACGTGCAAGAGTGCAGACTATTCTAAATACTTCTCCACTTTATCATGCTAACTGCCTTAATTATCTATAGATAGGGTAGTATAAAAATGACCATAAGGTTATTGTGAACATCCCCTCTCCTTTTTTACACTTATATAAATTTTCGATGACACCTTTACAAAAATATAAAAACCTTATAAAAATAACTGAGATAACTGACGTCTGTGAATATTTGGGTTATGTCTGGGAATTTGCATGGATAACTTTAAAAATATGACTTGAGTCAAGGTTTCATTAAAGGTGTCATTTAATATGCCCTATAAACTCATGGTGATGAGATTATGTTAATGGCCATGGGGGTATGACCCGAATACACGTCCATAAAACTGCATCAAAAGGATAGTTATAAGTGTATGTAGAGTGCAGCATAACTACAGAAAAGTGGCAGCTCAAGAACAGTTTGTTGTTTCAAAATGGCAGTTTTCTTTAGAAATTTGTAGAAAATGCTCAACTAAGTTGCAGTTTTTTTTTGCATTTAACCGCAGGAATCAAAGATTATATTTTAAATCACGATTATTTTGAGAAAAACATCTGTTGTAATCTGTCGAGAACCTTCTTCAGCATCTCCTGGTGGTGTATGAGCATAAAACATAACATTTCTAATGTGTTAGTGCACTTTTACTCCAGGGTATTTATCATACAAGTTCATTTTTAAGTAGCTCCAAACGTACATGTTCAAATAATGCTAACACATACAATTCTCATCATGTTTACTAATTTTTCATAAACGACTTGTTAATAACATGCTTCATGCTAATTTTTCAATAATTTGTAAAAGTAGAATGCACAGCAACTTTGCAACGTGCTCAAACATTCAATGAGAAACACGAAACTGGAATCAAAAAGCAAATACATAAATACAATTATTTAGGCAAGCAAGTACGAGTTTGTATGAGCACGTTGAAGGTTAACAATGACAGCAACACTGAATCATAGTTATTCTGTATGTCCTTATGTTTTCTGTATATCTGGTTGCTGTAGTAACACCTCAACAGTGCCACAAATAACTGTATTAAGCATTAAAATTATTGCTTGATGGTTACTGACTGAAACAGAATTTTTGGAAAACTTTACTGCAAGCACACCTCATTCTTCTCCTTCATAAATTCCTATCTTCTGAATGGATTTATTGGCGCCCTCGTTTGCAGTGTTATGAAGCTCGGTTTGGATACACTGACCAGAGCCCTGAACGTGCAAACCGCATGTTACAATCGTGGCGAGTGCATTTTCCATCAATTCAATTACAGTGGTCGAAAAGGGCGCTGACCCTATAAAGTGTCAAAAACTCTCCAGAGGCCTGTTGCCAAGAACTCCATTGCTGCTCTATAAGATCCACCCTGATGTCGCCCTCAATCATTTCAACGAGTGACCTCTGAAGTTAGGCGTGATTAACGCCTTGGCAGCACCAAATGCCATTAGGAGATGTTGAAATTTGATATAGGCCAACTCTTTTACTTGATCAGTAGGAAACTATAGAGCACTTTATCTATCGAGAGTTCTAAGGGGGGAAATAGATTCTATGGTTAGAACCCGATAGTGACATAATTTTGGATATGTACATACAAAGTGTAAAATTAAATGTACAATCCCTTCTGTCTTGATCACTTTCCTTAATTAAAAAATTATTAATTTTTTATTAGTAATTTCATCGTATATGGCCTATGTATGGACATTCTACTTATGTATCGCTTTTCCTATATTTGGCAATACCAAAAATTGGAACCATCTAGCCATTTATGGTCAAATGCATGTATATGGCATCACATGTAGCCTATACATTGCTATTTGTGCATATAAACATATCTAGCCATAGGTATATATACTTTTTCGAGCATAGGGCTCATACACATCATAGTATATAGTAATACCTTAATTGATGTATGATGCAAGGTATATATGGTAAAAAAGTTTACTATGTATATGTAGATTATTGCAGTTTTATGTGACACATTCGCTATATTTCTCTTATGACCTGCTCATCGATGGCTTACTTTAAGGTAGTACATTTCTGACAAATAATGATCCATATATGGCCTATACTGTATTGTAACTGCATTTCAGCTGTTTCTTACAATTAGAAAATATCCGAAATATCCAAACTTTGGTTTCTTCAGTATTCACTATAGTTTCATTTTAAAATATGTCTTTGTCTATATATAATAAGCAGATTAGTTTTCATGAAATTTGAAGCCTGCCTTTGTAATTTTAAACAACTAAGAAAGGGAATAAAATTAATTACATTTTCATATAAGTTTTGGATTTGGAAGAGTTTTTTGTAACTCTCATGTTTTAAATATTGCGGGCAATAACCTTAACATTCTCATAAAATTGCTTGTCAACAAAGAAATCATATTCATCGTCGACTTTCTAAATCTTTACACTTGTATGCTTGCAAAAATCATGTGATCACTGCATAGGTCACACTCGTATCCATCACCAGATGGTGCCACCATACGATAAACTTCCTTGATGTCAGTAACATCGACTGTCATTAAACTGAAATTGGCTAATGAGGGTCGTAAAGAAAGTTAAAATCTTAATGTGTTTTTGTGAGAAACAGAAGTACTGCAAGAACATAGTGACGGTAATTGATTTTTGCCCGTTTAAGGCCTTCTTGATGATTCTAACATGGAGCTGATGCTGCTTTATGGATCTAATTTACTAATGTGTTGCAAGGCACGAATGTGGTGGCTATGCTTAAAATGCGATGCTCTAAATTAAGTTATTGGTGATTGAGCACGTTTGTGGGAGGGCATTGTCACCTTTTAACATCGCATATTTAATGCAACAAGATGTTGATAGCATTTACGATCTGGCTGATTTCTAGCCTGATGTATGTCGTCGTGTTTTTAAGCTTAAAATATAATTAACTCGTTTAGAGTAAATACAACTAGCGCGAATTAAAAATGGTAGATGCTGGAATAATCTGCATTAATGTTCCTATTTTGTACTCCAAACTATTTACTCATATTATATAACGATGTACTTGTCATCTCGTTGCGGTTGGCTGGTAGATTTACCTGCAGATTTGTGGGATGCTTAACGAGACTGATACAGTTATTTTCAAGAACAGAAACTATTTATATTGTTTGTGATGTGGTTATATACAGGGTGAGGTACAATTCAGTTCATTTCGATTATTTTCAACATGACAAGATTTAAGTAAAATCTGATTTCACAAGTGATTAGGAGAACATTCCAGAAAACATGATGCAAGTGAAATTGGACATCAATTTCTCGATAGATGGGATTCCTTTGTATAGCTATTTGATTAGTAATGTATGCTTTGAGCAGAGAGCTTTTCTGTCATGCATTAATGCTAGACAAGGTTGCATACATACGCTAAATCAAAATGCTATTTGTAACTAACTTGGAGATTGATAATTAAGTATCACAAATACGCCCAATTGCACTTATTTTACGACGCCTTACATGCAATGTTGTAATTTTTTGGGGGGTTTGCCATATTTTTATCAGCTTTAAAAAAGTAGAAATCGAGAAATTGTTATAGTGTCACGTACAACATGTTTTCTGAAATCCTCTCATGGTGTTTCCTGCAATCAAGTTTTACCTAAATGTTGCCAAATTGCACTGTTGCACTGAATCATGCCTCTTAAAGCTCCTTATTCACAGTTTCAGAATTCGCAGCATTAACTATTTTTTTTAAACTTATCGAATGGTTATGAATAGCTAATGAACTTTGTGACTTAAATTATTCATAAAAATTGATCAGTCTCCAATTAGCTGAAGTAGCACCATGGAAACCCGCGTAATACATTCGAACGGTGCCAAAGTATCGGTATTTTACGGTACATAATCTATACTTAATATCTATTCATGCAGATTTACAGCGATCTAACACAAATGCTCCAGTTCCAGCAGTCGATTCTGAGCAAATATCTTTTAACATTGCTGGTATTTAGGTTTACTAGAATTTTAACGTTTCCAAAGCAATATACTTCATCCAGCGATATGTGCTTGAATGTGAGCTTTGAAATATTGTACATAACTGGAGTTTCTCAGCAACACAGAATGTCAGTCTCGATTTTTTTAGTGTGAGGGGTGGTGATTTTTTGCGAAGATTTCGGATAAATTAGACATAATGGATTTGTACAATTCAAGCATGAAGTTCAGCATGCCAAAATTGCGTGGGGCTTTCCTTAATGGCAATTGTTTCACCAGGGTAAGCATATGCTCCATAGCGACGCTATGTGCCTACACGGATAAGTACGGATGAAGACTTTTGTTGATTTCACATGCATGGCTGGTTCGGCCCTGTGCATTATTTGAAAATTATCCTGCGAGTGATCCATTTCCAGGGATTTGCGGCATTAAGATCCTCGTCGTGCCCCGCGCAACCCCGAGTTTTTCAATTCGTCTTTTCTGCGAATGCTATATGTATATACATGTTCTTGGTTTCAGGAGACTATAAGCCGAAGCTGTACTGTTGGGCTATCTGGAAACGCGTTTGTTTATATTCTGCTCGAAAATGGCACTAAATTTCGCATTAGATAATCCCGCATATTTCGAGCGCCCTCGAAGCGCTTCATGCGTGTAATTTTTCTGCATGAGCTGGGGCAGGGTTTGAGTCGTGCCACGCAGAGACCCGTTGCTAATGAAACGCCAGCAGTAAACTTTTCCGTAGTTAACGGCCCGTTAATACGCCCCGCTCGCATCCGCTGTAAGCGTAATATGGTAATATACGGATACACACTGGTCGATGATAAAATGGGAGTAGCGGCTTTTTGTGTAAGCGGATCGTAAAAATATCTCATTGTGACATCTGGGCCACGAGGCTGGATGGCTAATACCAGGGAAAGTGAACTGTTTTTCATAGCACATCAACGTCAGTTACGGTCTCAGCAGACTCAGCTTGACCGAAATGGACCTTATGCAGATTTCTTCGTCTTACTGTAATTTATTGTAATCTACTTTCCGCGTTGAGACCTTGCCCAAAGCAATTTCTTGCTCGCTACGTATTAATACAGTGGATTGATAGCAGAAAAATTTAAGTTTTAGTTGCCCAGCAGAACAAAATGCGCCATAAAATTGCAGTTTTAAAACTGTAGATATTCAGAAAAATTGCAGTTTCTTACTTCACATTTACTGCACATAAATTTCAGTTTTTCTTGTGTATAGTCAAACAAAAAACTGTAGTATTTCTGTCTATAAGAACTGCACTATTAGTGCATAAAAATGCAGATTTCTACCATTCATAATGGCAAAATATTTGCAGTTTTAAATTATGCTGTTAACTGCACTTTACTTAAAAATATTGCAATTAATTTGAATAAAGTGCAGCAGAATTTCTGCTGGGTGATTAGACTGCTGTTTTACTATCCCACGTTAGAAATCTCATGCGGTCTCACATAGAAACATGATGAGACTTAAAATGGGACCTCTTAATGAAACCAGTGAGACCAAATAAAAATCATCATTGCGATTCTATTCTATGAATAATGACATACTAAGTGATATGAGTTCATAAATAATAAGTTTTTGTGAGACTTATGCTATCACACTGTATATTCTAAAGTTTTTGTAACCACATTAGGAATGTTACAAGGAGGCTTTCAAGTATGTGTAATGTATATATTCGCTATACTCAAACTATTTTAAGTATACATTTATATCAGAGGTACCCGTTGCTATGAGATCCCATAACAATGGTTGTTATTTTATAGGTGGATCGAGATTTATAAGATTTCAAACTATATTGGAAATACGTACAAAGCCTGTTACTAGAAAAAATGTAAATATTGACGTGTTATAATTGAAAAGTACACATCTCATATATCACTAATTGCTAATATGATCTATAATTGCTAACCAGAAACACGTGGAAAAGAAGTGAAAGATGCTTGTTTTATAGTAGAACGAGACTCCCTTAGAAAAACATCGGTTTGGATGTTAATCTAAAAACTATTTTTTTCCGTAAAATTAGTCCTTGAATCGCATTTGTAACACTGCGACGGGATTTGTGATGGTATTATGGATGACTTGATGCCCTATATTTTATTGCTTTGAAAGAGGGACGTATCATGGCTCCCGCATATAACCATGCAAGCTTAGAAATCGACTGGAGCGTGTCATTGAATCACTATTAATTAAATACAGATTTAAATCCTATTTCTGGTTCGATCAATAGCCTGGAGGAGCTAACGAAACGATAATTTACACGAAGGTTCACTGCATCAAACATTATGCGTATCCATGAGCTAGTTTTCGAGAAATCATTATTTGGGAAATATATTGGTCAGTTTACTAAGGATTTTCACTAGGGTGAACCAATAACATTGTATGATGTTATACTTTGGAAGTCATCTAATTGGGCATTCTTTAAAGGGGCCATTCAAAAAGGAAGTCCTCAAGAGGGGGTAGGAGGGGGGGGGGGATGAAAGTCCACTGGCATGTGAATACCATGAGGACAGGGAGAGGGTTGTGGGAAGTATTATGGACGTCCACTAATGATATTTTTCACTTTTTGGTTTTTATGTTAATTAACTTTTAAAGATCAGTGAAAGGGGAATGGGATACGAGAAGAAAGGTACGTTTCACAAAAAATTGAAGGAATTTCGTGGACGTTCTTTTTGAATGGCCCCTTACTTTAAAATTTCATCCAATATTAAACAACTCACAAAAATTATATTTTTAACATGTTTCATATTCATGGCGTGTACTCGTAACGCCATGTGCGTGATTCCTTGTCAACAATTTCCAGGTTATAAAACAATATGTCCAGTTAACTAATCCTCATTCAGGTCATTAACATAAATTGCACCAATGGCGCTGTCATAAAACATAGGTAATCTCCATGTTTGTCCTATGATGGTATCTGTCAGAACCACTTTAGTTTTACAAATATTTGTAAATGCAAACAAATGGGCGTTGTATGTATGCATTTAGAACTCACACTGGTACTCATTTCGGTTTTGCCATTATGGGTGCACTCTTGAGGTGCCTTTAGAGGAAGCCTTATTCCGGTTTGTATACGTGTAGATCAATCATTATCATCACCATCCAATTCTAGGTTACCTTACATTGCAATCAATAGTGACCTGCATGTGTCTTATTTACTGGTGACCGAAGCACTACTTGCTTTGAAACTATCGATTCGTTGGAATGAGACCAAAAACAATCTCCTGAAATCACCTATCAATGTAAAACGATTTTTGCCAGGTTTTTTTTATGATTGTTATGGATTTTTTTCACAAAAATCCACAACAGCTTAAGTTATAATGAGTGCGACATGGCCCTGTATGCAATGCGCTGCACTGTTTCCATTTCCAGAAGTGAGAAAAAATTGCATTAAGCTCTAGCGAGATGAATTGGTTGAAATTTCTGGAAAATGGAAAGAAAAAATAACGAAATAAGCATCTCTTGAGCTTCAGGCTTTGTTCTCACAATGGTGTTACTAGATCTTGGAATTGCTTTCATTTGTTCATAACCGTAACAACGAAATTGGTTGGAATTTTATGTTTGCGAAACAATAATATTTCACGAATAACCGACCTTTTAAATTGGAAGAATATCTTAAAAATGTCGTCTGTATTCACACTTGTTTTCATAGCTTCAACACTTTAAACCTACATATACAAACTCAGTTTTCTATTTTGGAAATAGCAATTCTCCAAGTACGGTTAATAAACTTTTTACTTAGAGGCATTGTGTGTCAAAAATTCATTTTGTGATTCAAAGTGGTGATAACAATAATTGTGTAGATTGCCTTTGGTTTTGGGTAATCTATATGTAGTATATACAAGTATTAAGATGTTACTTTTTAATAGCTTTGTAATTTATATGAAATTGAGTTACGACACTATGGCCCATACTACAGCTGCTCAACAAACTGTAACTCAACCTTTGTCTCTTAATTCTGAGCTGCATCTCAAGTTTAAGCTAAAGCTTGAAACGACACACATTTGGCTGTCCTGAGCTCATATTAGCAATTTTTCTGTGCAGCTGTGGTATGAATCTAAGACTTGAGACGCAGCTCAGTCTCAAGCTCATGTGATTTGAGCAACTGTGGTACCAAGGATCTCAACTCATCTCGTCTGTATTTCGTGTTTGGGGATGTTTTGTGGAAATTTGAGGTTATATTAAATATTATTGCACTTAATATTTGAATGGATGACAATAATCTTGGAATAACTTTAAATCCACATTTTAAGTTATGCAGTTTACCTAATTGTTAATTTTATTGTTTTGCAGGTAAGAACCGATTTTTGCTTTAACCTTAATGAGCTCGTGTATAAACAGTATGTAGTCTTGGTAAGTAAACCTACTTGTTACCTTCTAATGTCTTAATTGATAGTTTATTTCCCTTTCACTTATTTGTACCAATTTTCCTAAAACGCAGTGTACGTTGTATTTAACTGCCAATCAGCACCGGACTCAGTCTAAAAATATCAGTTGCCAGGAGAGAAAGGGTCACAAATACATGGCATTACATTAAATTGAATCATGAAATTATCAAAAAATGCATGAGTGAAAAATAAGGACAATTACAATTTTTGCGAATTAAATGTCTGTTTTTTGTGTGATTACATTATAGCATTCAATAGATACTAAATGTAATTGCAGATTGTTTTAATATAATTTTTTGTTGTTGTACGAGTACATTATATATATATTTCTAAATTAATTTTTGAATTTTTTGATCCCCTACCATCGGGCAAGCTGACACCCTGGCCAGTCCCCTGCCAACAAATAGGCGTTAGTCGAAATGGGTCTGGATAGTCGAAATGTCCGTTTGTGTAAATGTTATAACTTATTCATATCATATATCCTTTGCCTAATTGAAGGTCGTTTGACGATTTGAATTATATTTAGTAATGGCCATGTCAACATACACAAGTGCCATGAGACATGGTGATAGTGTTCGTGATGACATGGCTTTTCATCACTAGGGACATGTTTATGTATATAACCTGGACAACGTCATTTCAAATTTCAACCAATCAAAGGAACGAAATTGTTCGTTTGATCTTTTTCCTGGAAATGATGATTCTGCGAACTTTGTTCATCGGTATTTCTATACAAACACGCACCTGTTAAGGATCGTTTTTTAAAAATAATAAAAAACAGCACTATAAGTAAAAAATTTAGATCGATAACTCAAGCTTTTAAATTTATGAACAACTTTCTAAAGATTGTCTCATTTACCAGTTAAGTTTTGTGCTATTTAAAAAAGGGGTGAATCATAGGTGTCTTGGGATATTATATTTTAATAATGCTGATGAAATGCTAACTTAACATAATTGTGTTCTAATAGAATTGAAAATTGACCTGTTCCACAAAGAAAACATTGGATATATAAAAGTCACATGCCTAAAGAGATTATTTATTGACACTATGAGATTCGGCTCATCTCATCAAAATTACAGTGATTATAATAAATGTTATGTTATAAAAGTAATTACAACGATACAGTTGGTTGCTGTGTGGTGGCTAAGATACTAGCGACTCAAAATGCCAGTACACGTATGTAGGTATACAGTGGTACCTCGAGATACGAGTGCCCTGACATACGAGTTATTTGAGATACGAGCCGTCGAGCGAGCGAAGTTTTGCTTTGAAATACGAGCAAGATTTGAGATACG
>JAUJYV010001640.1:0-16341 GCA_033995625.1 Ophyiulus pilosus
AAGTCCGTGGCTCCTCACTTCTCGCCGTTAACGTTAAGGTTAACGTTAAGGCGTTGGCTGGCTCAAACTCTCTATTACCTTAGCATTAGAGGCGGGAAGGGAAGAACTACGCATGCGCACTCATGACGTTCAGTTAGTTCATTGGGTAGTTTAAAGCGCGGCTCCTCCCTTCCCGCCGCTAACGTTAAGGTAGTATAAAGACGTGTGACGTGCTAAAACTAGTGAGACTGAGCCAGCCAACGCCTTAACGTTAACCTTAACGTTAGAGGCGTGAAAGGAGGAGCCACGGACTGAATTACCCAATGAACTAACTGAACGTCATGAGTGCGCATGCGTGATTCTTCCCTTCCCGCCTCTAATGCTAAGGTTAACGTTAAGGCGTTGGCTTTAAATACTTTGTTCGATTAAGTGTGTCCTAATTATGCAAAATTTCATCATTTACTACGTGTATTGGACTTTTTTAAAAATATTTTCCAAAAGTAAAAATCTGTCCAGATTAACAAGTGTTCTAAATAATCGGAATTCGTACTCTACATATTTTTAGCGTTAGGGTGTATTGCAATATATGAATGTTTATCAAATTTGTGCATTAATTATAGTACCATTTATAGAGAAAAATAGTCAAATAAGGTTAGTAGAGTGAGTATTTTGAGATATTAAAGACCATGGCTACTTTGGTAAATGAGTCAAGGGAGACTGAAATTGTGTACGACAACTTTAAATGATAGACAGGTCAATGGTAACGGGCGTATTTTAAAAAAATGCTAAGTGTGATAAGTAAATTAAAAGTAACGCAGTATGCATAGAAGCTAGACGCTTAGAAGAACACTTCATTTCAAATCAAGATAAAACTTCTTTATATACTTATATTATAATTGTGTCAATTTGTTTCTATAAAATATTACGAACTTTATTGCATACCAGTTAAATGTCAAATCGCTAGCTGCAACGGTAACACATTAACACCAAATACTCGTATGTTCCATTAGAAACTGGCGATTAGATTTAGAACACAAGACTCAGGTACCAGACTCATTTCATACTCTTTTCATATAGAACTTTCTATTTTTGGTTGATTAAGAAATATCCGAGTCTGAAACACAATATTGTGTTAAAAATCAAATCGCCAGCTGCCACGGTAACACATAAACACTAAATATGTTTGATGAAACACAATATCATCAACACCAAATATGTTTGGTGAAACACAATATCATCAACGCCAAATATGTTTGATGAAACATAATATCGGTAACACCAAACATGACTTATGGAAGACAATAGTAAGATCAACACCACATTCATCATAATTGTATAATAACAAATAAATATTGGGAATACATTTTCAGATCATTTTGATACTTTGAAAAGTGTTCTGAAATGGCAAGACAACGTGTTCTAAACATGTTTCATTAGCAGACATATGTTCCAAGTTACTGCTTTTTATTTCCAGTTTATGGTAAGTGAGTCAGTCCATTACTTCAAATATAAAAATTTACCAAAAAAAATCATTACAAATAAAACAAATAAATATTGAGAAGACATTTTCAGACCATTTTGATACTTTGAAAAGTGTTCTGAAATGGCAAGACAACGTGTTCTAAACATGTTTCATTAGCAGACATATGTTCCAAGTTACTGCTTTTTATTTCCAGTTTATGGTAAGTGAGTCAGTCCATTACTTCAAATATAAAAATTTACCAAAAAAAATCATTACAAATAAAACAAATAAATATTGAGAAGACATTTTCAGACCATTTTGATACTTTGAAAAGTGTTCTGAAATGGCAAGATAACGTGTTCTAAAATGGCAAGACAACGTGTTCTAAAATGGCAAGACAACGTGTTCTAAACATGTTTCATTAGCAGACATATGTTCCAAGTTACTGCTTTTTATTTCCAGTTTATGGTAAGTGAGTCAGTCCATTACTTCAAATATAAAAATTTACCAAAAAAACACGTATATCTGATCGAACCACGCACCATTCCGCATTAATATATGCGACATTCGATACATTTGCGCTCTAATAAATGAAAAACGAGTTTCGCAGCAAACCGTTACAGTCTCCGCTCCACATATTTCTTTTCATAAGTCATAAAGCTTGTTATCGAAAAAATGGAAAAAGGAATGCTATAAACAAATGCATACAATAAACAATGCGATGCAGACCAGGAATTGAAACGTGGTTAGGATATTGTTGATAAAAACGTACACGAAAAAGTGGGCACCATGGGTCAGGCGGGGTCAAATTGAAATGTATTTTTTTATTGCCGACCCCTAGCGTCCCAGCACGGCTGACCCTGAGGTCGCGCCGAAATAAGGCATATAATAATCCGGGTGAACCTTTGGGTGCCTCCCATGGGTGTCCAGTAAAAACAACAGCCGTGGTCACGCAAGTCGATTCGACTTAAATATTTTAAGGATGTTTATTGGATGCATGTTCAAAACACGACACTAATCCACACAAGCACGTGGCTCAATGTATTTATGGGCGACACCCTGAATAAGGTGCCAAAAGTGTCATGGCACACCAGATGTTTTCTTAAGGAGAAGTTCCCAGTTGGAAAAGCTATTATTAGAGAGTTTGAGCCAGGCAACGTTATCGTTATCGTTTCGTTAACGTTGGCTGGCTCAAACTCTCTAATGTGGCAACCCTGTTCCAGCAACAGGGATTGTCCCATTCCTTCTGCCACTATAGGTCTTTGTCTCAAACACACCGAAGAATTAAAAGGACCTGGAAAATTGCTACGAAACATGTAATAATATCATAATCATCCTACCTGCTATTAATGTACTTAATATGAAAACTTTGCCTCTAAAAATTATACTTTTAGAAAAGTTTAAAATTTGAAGTAAAAACTTAGTTTTTGGTAGTGAAATCACACTTTTCTTTCTTGTATTAATGTGCTTCAACAAAAGTCCACCATATTTCCCAAAATCTTTTTGCACAATAATTAAATTTTAAATTATTGGTAATGTCTCATTCCTCCCCACTCTCCCTTACATATGTAATATGGTTATACTTGGCGACGCAGAGACATACTCTTAAACATATGATCGATCATAGTACATGCAAATACATGACCATATACTTATGAGGCCATGCACTGAAATGGTCATAGATGTCCAGATGTGCCAAATTTCTGTTCTAGCCATACATGGCCCATGTGATTTTCCCACATTGGATTTCTCTTATATTTTCTCAATGAAATAAATTAAAACTCACGTTTTAAATAAAACAATCTGCTATTTATATTTCAATTATACTGCAATTCATATTTCTTACATTTTCTATTTCGTATAATGACGGTCAATTTTTGCCCCTTATACGCAAAGTTCAGCGGCACACCAGTTAAACCAAACAAGTTTATCTCCCCCTGGTGGCGTATGAGCCTTTAGCATGTGTTGACGAGATGGGATTCAAGATTCCATAGATTCCTGGCAACCAGAAACGGAAAGAAAGCATCTGTTCCTGGTCGTGCTAAATGTTGGAGCACACGATTGACATCATCAGTTTGCGCACGGGATCTTCGGGTGGAAATTACGTGTTTGACCTCATCCTGCCCAAAACTCAATTGGGTATTCCTGGGTATTACCCATGATCCCGTGCACCACCCAACCCCAATTATGGAGGGTGAGGCGGGCCGCAGCCTTGAGGAGAGAGTATTGGGTGCGCTGACCCACACCTTGTTATTCCATAAAACTTGTTCTTTTAGTCCTTTTTTGTGAATTGTACAAAAAAAACACGTTCACGAAGGGTGCCAAACAGCATTTTACTGTTCAATTTCGAGTTATTTTCGTTACTGACTAAAATTATTTTTCAATATCTTCTCGTAAAAAGGTTTCATAGTTACTTGTTGTAGTTTATATGTCTGACATGGACCCGTTACCAACATTAGGTATCTTTGCAAAATTAGATAGCTGAAATTCCTTTGAAATTCCTTTGACCAAAGTTCCATCAAAGCAACATTAGGTGTTTTGATGAAGCTCTGGAAAGCAGATCTAACAGCTTGTCATTTCCAGAATATTTCAACATGATTCCCAAAGCAGCACTTGTTAACAGAACAGCTACAAAAATAATTAAGGAACAGCCCAAATTGCTTAATAACATCAATGGATGACCAATTCTCTTAATGGAGCCTCATGAAAGGGCTGATTGCAATTTATCCCTTCTGGTTGCTGCATTTAGATGAACGGACGTTAGCTACATAAAGGCACATTCAATTTCAGTACCCTACTGAAGGTAATAATAGGTTGCAAGGCATATTAAAACTTTCACAAACGCCCATACCTTGTAGTGTGCCCCATGTTAGATAATACAGAATTTGTGAGAATGCCGGTTATGTCCAGTGACGAATGAAGCTGCCCTATGCTGCATCATTAGGAAGTTTTAGCATGCCAACGTCTTTATACATACCTTAACTTCAATGGCGGGAAAGGAAGAAGCACGCATGCGCACCCATTACGTTCAGTTAGTTCATTGGGTAGTTCAATGCGTGGCTCCTCCCTTCCCGCCATTAAAGTTAAGGTATGCATAAAGACGTTGGCATGCTAAAACTCCCTATTTCCAAGTCCTGAACACCGTCTGTATGACAACAGCTATGCAAGTGCTCTACTGCTTAGCCTTAGCGCAAGGGCAGGGTCCCTTAAAACGTCTTTGAAATTTGAGGAAGATTTTGAAGATGTGCGACCTAAGTGGAATGGGGCCCCTTATCTCCTTCAAAGCTCATGGAATCAGCATATGGGCTTTGAAGGTGGGGAGACTAAAAAACAGAGTCAACAATAGGGCCAAAAATATGCCTCGAAGGGGCATCCATCTAAAATAATAATCAACACATCAGAATCAGACCAACTCGGTAAGGGCTTCATACCGGGCAAAAATAATCCATCAGAGGAGGAATCAATGATTGGTACGCAACTTCTTTAACATTGTTGGGGCAGTTTGGGAACCCTCGTTGGACTAAACGAAGATGATGACTAGTAAGCCCTATGAAATTCCTTGTATGTGTATTCCAGGACATATCCCTATAGTGACTGTGATTCCCAGGTACGTCAACCTTTAAGGGACAACCTTGATTATGGCTGGTGAATTTATGGATGTTTATCGAAAGTTAGTGGAGCCGCCATTGTTTGTATGCTCCATGTGAAGAGGTAATGCGATATGGGCTCGTGTTTCTCCGCACGACTTCTCAGAAAAATTGAAACTGGATCCACACGAGTGGGTCGAAGCGTCACATTTCGTAACTAATCGGAGGCCAGCGTGTTTTTGTTTATCTTTTCGTTGCGCCCCCGCCTCCTTAAATTACGATTATTAGACGAGGAACCACCATAATGAAAGGGTCGCGTTTACAGGTCAATCGTGCATCCTATGAGCTGGAAGTTCGGATTTGTAGCACTGTTCTTGGCGCAACCCCTTTTGTTTCTTCTAAGTTTCTAAGTGGTTTTTCTCGTTCGTTACTCCTGGCAAGCCCATCATGTGGGGTGTCTAACTACTCGCCACGGACCATGGGTTAATGTAAAACAGCGCAATATTTTGAAATCCTGCGGGGAAAGCTCGAAAAGTAAAAAAAACACTCTTGTATACGATGCAAGAGCTGTTGGTTTGGGGGGATAACTTAGGGTTATTGGCTCCATCAATTTCAGGCAAGATGTCCTATATCATTTGTCTAGTTGCCCGAAATGGGAGGTGCAAATGATACCTAACTTTAGACTTGGGCGAATTGTACTCATGAGCAGGAGTACTGCATGATTACGAGTATATTGGAATCGTACACCACAGTGAGTAGAGTACAAGTAATCAGTAGTCATATGAAATGATGACGGATTGTAAAAGTACCATACACATGATTCTGTGAGAACCATAAAATTCTCACTAAAACTCAATTGTAAGAATATGAAGAAAATGTACAATAAGTCCAAAATAAATTTTGGAGATAGAAAATTCTAAATAGCCTCTTGGATGTAGAATGTCCGATGGAAATTTTTAAAAGTCCAATAGACCAGCAGGAAGATTGCATTAAATCATGTCCAAAAAGCATGTAGGAATAGCACGATGTAGGTCTTCCATCCTACATTGAAAGAAATTGACTACACACGTACAATCCAAGACACCAGTCCTGTGCCAAAAGCAACTAGCTGTCTTGTCAGATATCTACAACATCTGAAATGGTATCAATTTTGGCGTGTCGTCACTCTAGGAACTCAAAACAAGTTGGATTCACCCTTGCACGATGTGACGTCACACTTGGCGTGAAGGGCCCCGCACGCCGGTCCGTCCATCAACTAAGGACGGAATGCTACTGACACTTGCAGCATCACTCCAGAATTGCTGGTGTGTAACAGTGCAAACACCTGTCCCATGCTCCCCACATTCCCATTTCGCACGTGTCCTTACCTGGTCAGTGCTTCCCACTGGGGTGTCCAGGGGCCGCAAGGTGGCCAGGCTACCAGAGGTGGTCATCTCGTTTCTAGATGTAGTGCAATGGAGCAAACAACGTTTAATCCGACAGGCGGCGGGTCTCACGTCCGTCCATGGTGGGTTCCTTCGCGTTTCTGATCCTTTTTTTCGTTCGTTTCGACCGGTCGCGTCGCGTGGGGAGGGGGCGTTGAGGGAGGCCAGCGATTGGCGCGTGGGAGGAGGCGTAGAGGGCAGTGGGGCAGCACCAAGATGCGTCCACAGATCACGAATCGTAAACAGATGTTCCTAACTAAGATACAGTATAGCCTAAACGTCGATTCGCGTTTTTCGGACCGGTCAAGCAAACTGTAATTTGGGATATAATGCTGCTTGTCCCGTCGCCACCCAGTTTTGATAATAGTCGAATCGCCGTTAGAATGCCAACGAGTTTCGCATTCCTTTGGAAGCCAATGCCGTTTTGTTTTTACAGGTCGAGAATGTTTCCAATGCCTAGTACAGACCTCGACAAACACGAAACAGAAACTGGGTTTCTGAAAATCAATTTGTAGAAACGTGGTTTCATGAACATATTTCGATAAACATGTTTGTGCAAATGTGTTGTCCAAATCAAAAACGCATTTTGAAACTGAGGAAATATTTGTTGTTCATGGATGGCCTGTATACAATGGCCAAAAACTAGCACTTGGGGCAAATTGGATCAATGCTCTATACGCCATGGTATACAGGCCTTGGTAGGAGCGCCATGCCAGCAAACATTTTTTCCTTTGATTCGGACCGCCTCTTGAGCAAACGCCGAAATGTTTGCCGAAAACATGTTTTTTTTTTACTTGAACCAACTGTATCGATAAAAAGTATCGGAAGGGCCCAAAAAAGGTGGCGAAGTGCAGTGAAGTGCAGTACAGTGTGACGATGCATTAATGCAAGGTTTCCTTATTCGACAGGGAAATCCCTGTATTAAGCCATTACTTTTTTGTCTGTTGTTATGTGTGTTTGAAAGTCATAGGTGCACTAAATTAATGATTAGCTCTGTTTAAATATATTAAGTTAATTGAAAAATTATATCATGCCATTCAATATTGAAATTTTAGTGTGAAAAGTATTCTGTCTGATAAGAAGGTTTACCTTACATGTTAACTAAAATTAATCCATAGTTCATGTATACTTCTTTATACATGACGTTTTTCCTATTTCATAAAAATTTCTACTAAAATTGTATGACTTTAAGCAACGATAATGCCCCTGAAATGGGGATGGTCAGTTTGGTTTGGTACCTTGACTTCTCATATTATTATCCCTGACAATACCATTTTTTACAGGAATTTGGTTGTATTTTTCATGAAATTTCTACCAAAATGTCATTATATTCGGATATCCCAGAACGAGGTTATAATAAAATTAAGCACAAAAAGTCCCCTTTATGTTGCTGGAATGGGGATGCATCTGTCATCAGTTTGGTCCCTAGACTATATTCCTTATTTTATCAATGTAAATATAACTTTATATTTGAATTTGTTTCTGTATTTCATGAAATTACTTCCAAAATCTGAAATCTACTCTTTGATAATTCTTAATGCCAACAACTGTTTAAAAATCATTGACATCCTTAAAGAAAACTTCTACTTGTAATATAAAGCAAATGAGTCTAAAAAGACGTAAATCACTGAGATAGATAAATTGCCACGCACAATAAAATGACTGTAAAACTGAAATTATAACATGAAAAATGGACGAAGACTGTATTAGCAGAATGAATGTCATTTGTCATTAGTACATGTACCTAGTAATTATGGGCAGAATACATGAAGCCGTATACGGCTAAAAGCATAAGAAAATACAGTTCCAAATGAAGGATGCAGATTTTGACATCCCTATTATTACGACTAATTTACATACAACAAGCTGATAATAAATCAATAATAAAACAGCCAACAAGAAAACGATGATTGGTTGTCAACATCGTGTTTATTTATTACATTGTCGTCACCACAATGCGGTGGCAAGATTGTCGTATGGGTGCAATCATTTTTTGAAACAAACTGGCAATTAATATAAACAAGTATTTGGAGCAATGCAAAACAGGAATTTAGACTACTTTTTATTCTGGTTTTCACTATTTTTCATTTCCGCATGGCTCTGGAGACATTAAAACCAACGAAAATGAAATCAAAATTAAAATTTAACTATTGAAGCATACAAAACAGTTTCAATGTTTTAAATTTAAAAAAAAAATGCTAAACATGTTTATCAGCATACAAATTACATTTCTATGCCGATTGTACTATATAGGGTACCGAATAAATTTTAATTAAGTGGATACTTTTATATCAAAATGACACATTTGGAACAATATCATTATCATGTAACAATTATGTATCTGCCTCTTTTCCCAACGTGATTCACGTCTATTATATTCAACATCCATTATTGTGACAACATCCATCACAGCATTGTGAAGCAAGCTAGTAATAAAGATCCCCACAACAAATTACAAGCCACGTAATGCCATCGTCTATAAGGACTTTCTGTAACCCATATCTAAACGTGATCTAATATAAATTCCATTTCTTTTATGAATTGTCATGCCAATATTTCCTGGAATGTCAACTGTTTCCATGTATCCCAAACAAAAATTAAGTCAGTCTAAATACAATTCGTCACAATTAAATGGCCATTTTGTCTTCACACAAAAATTGGAACAACAATTAAGAACGTTATAATATCACAATGGACGATGGTGTCGCCCCTTCCGCTTGCATAACACGGTATTAACACCCGCCATTGTTCACCAATCGATGTTTTCACTTAATTGCTTCGCCAATTTCTCTTTCTTTTCCAAACAATTACAATGCAGTTAGAAATTGCAAATACGACAAAATGTATTTCTCCAATTATCCAATAGTTTTCATAAATTGCCAGCAAGGAATGCCGCCTAATTAACAAACATTAAAGTATGGTGCAGCTCTTGCCAAGTTAACTTACTTAACAGAGGCTGAGTATAGTTCAGTTTTGAATCAGTTGTAGTCAATGTTTACATATACATGTAGTATACACCTTTGTTTTGTAGATCTGCAAATCCACACTTCCACTACAGTTAACAAAAGTTTGGTTCATATTAGTTAAAACTAACAGTACAATAAGTTAACTAACTTATTGTTAATAGCACGTGAGTAGGCTGCATAGTTCCGTTCTAGACAACAGTATACTCCTTATATACTGCAGGTCAATACCTTAATTGAAATTAGCATATTTATTTCAGAATAGTTAAAATTGACATTGGAACTTCAATGAGTTAACCACATATAAGTGCAGTCTAGTTTAAGTTAATCTGTACTATATATTTGATTCAGCTTGGGATGGTTTAAGTTACAACAACAAACTAGTATATTCATAGTTAACAAAAGTTCACTTTAGTTGAGATTAACAGAAGATCGACTCACTTCTATTTAATCTCAGCTTTAACTGAGGTCGGTCCACAATAACAACAAATTAGATGATTTAAAGTTAACACAAGTTTTGTCCAGATCAGTTCAGTTTCTCTTAATCCAAGTTAAATAAGTTAATAATAGATTGTTCAGCACAGGTCGACCAACACACACCCCTTCCACGAGTTGAACGAACGTAATTATGTATAAACTTACTGTAATTTTATAATTAGTCTCTAATTATGCAAACTGCTTTAATTAAAATCTGAGTTTGCGTGCTTTGCGAAAATTAGATGTGAACGGAAAGGTTAGTCGCTTCTGTCGTTTTACCTCAAATTTCCGTTTTTCCAGCTTTTTAATTAGTATTATTTATGAAATCATAAACGTAACTAGTGTTAATTGTTCACGAGACACATCGTGACGAAAACTCGATTGGGAACCAAAATTCACAGAACATGATGCACGAAAATCCCGCCAACAAAAATTAACTGTAACGTCACAGGTAGGAAAGGGATGAACCATTCTGACCAGGTGGCACATGTGGCGCCATCTGTGGAATAGCTTTAAAACCAAATAGTAAACAATGAAAATTACCGCGTAATTCTAATTAAGCAAGTGCGCGTGACATGATTCAACTTTGTGAATTCTTCGTGCATTTATTTTTCTTCCAGCGCTGTTTCTCGTTAACGTTATTGTTATCGTTTCGTTAACGTTGGATGGCTCAAACTCTCTAGTATGTGAATCTTTGAAACAGCATAGGTTACATATATTGAATTTCATGATATATTAACTTAAGCCACCAGACTCTTACTGAATTCCATGGGATCTAATTAATCTGTCACTATCTAATTACATCGTTATTAATAACAAAACATCAGTTTGAATGGTATTGAATTATTTGTAATTCCATGCATACAGTCACAGACAGATGAGAGTATACATGCAAGAAATATTAGGATTTATGCACAGTAGTCACCTAAATATTACACAAAATATAAGTATAATCTTGTATTTCATGAATCCTCTCCTAATATTTCTGCATATTACTTCAACATCTATATTTCAGAACACCAACACATTTCCAAAAATATCTTTAAATCTATAAATAATATTTAAATTTTGACTGATCAGAGTCATTGACTGGCAGTGACTTCATGATTGCAAAACAATGTTAGGCATATGTACAGTATACATATTAATACATTATAAAAAAATGCGTACAAAACATTATACTAATTCTACATAAATACTTTAAAATAAAAAATGAAATATAATAAATTGTATTTTTAAGTATGATATGCGTGCTCATACTAATGCACTATGTCAGTGACAAAAAACATAATTTGGCGAGTGCATTTCTTTAAAATATATATTTTTGTTTGTTTGTCATATGCAGTATAACGATTATGTGGTGGGGAAAAAATATTTATTGTTTGACATAAAATATATAATGGTTTTCAATATGGAATATGCTGTTGCACATAATTCACCATAGATGGCGCTGTGACTTAAAACCATAGATTGGTTGGCATTTTGCAAGGGATTGAAATTCCAAATCCCAAATCAGTCTTGAAATTTGAAATTGTTGAATTCAGTAAATCTGGGGTGAATCTTAGCAACTATGTCAAGGTAGAAAGCACAGATGTCTATTGCTTCTGGCACAATTTCCTTCAAATATTCATTTTTTGTTTGTTTTGCATTGACTTGATAGCCACCTTCCTTATAACTTGGAAATCGCTTGTTCACGCCAACATGACGTCAGCCCTTTTGTTTAGGCCCTATTTTGTCCCTTATATTCGGCAAAGATTTCCACGCGGATTTAGGTTGCATAATCGCAACGTCATGTCCTTCAGAAAATGGCTCAGGAAGGAACTTGCGATCATGCTGAGCATCTGGAAAACAACTAACTATTCACCTGCGTCACTTTCCCTTAGTTGTTTTTTGGTGTTTTTGTTTCTAATATTCGAATATGTGTCCGTTATGTGGAATAAGTAAACCAATAATATCAATTCGCCATTGTTCACCAATCTTTATAACAAGCTGCTACCACAATGCTTTTTGTAAGTTTTAAAACAAACCTGTGACTAAAACTTTGAAAGATTGCCCTAATTTAACAAGTTTTCCTTAAAGAAAAACAATTCGTTCGGGCATACAGCCGCTATTTTTAAAAACACTAATTTTCGCCTTTATTTTTAGATAACAAAATACGGACATTACTCAGCTTGTTCCGTTTTTCGTCGAGTTTTCAAAATGTTTTTATTTGTTTATATAACAAACGTGAAAAGTTGATTCTGAGAAATGGCTTTCAGACATTCGCTTTTTCTTGAAACAAATCCCGAATATGGTTTATCAATGAATTGATACACCCAATTCTTTAAAATGTTCACAGTGGATACAATGTCAAAACAGCACAAATATCGTTTAAAAACGACACAGAACATATGGAAAATTATGGGGCATTGTTCAATATCAACTCACTTTCCAAAAATAAAACCCCCATGTTTGTAGTGCTTATTTCGACGTATTAGGTGAAACGGAAGTGTAACGGCTAACGGCTGGAAACCGGCTTACGCGGTGGAGAAACGGCGCGGCGTACGAGAACTTTTCGTCCTACGTTAACAACATTAGCGGCAGTGTCACTGACACAGACCTGTAGTACACGTATATGATCAAAATCATCGACACAATTCAGGAACAACAAAAAGGTTAAAATATATGACAAACAAAAGGAAATATTGCCCAATCTTTTCTGGTATACTTTTAGATAAATGACGTCACATTTCCGGGGGAAATTCCCCACGAAATGTACTCTTCCTTTAAGCTATGATAAAAATTACAACACGTTGCATTTAAATTGATAACAATGACCAGAAATGTCAATACATTAATTAAACCGTAATTAAGATAAAGTGCAAATTTACTGTCTTTTACGACATATTTATCTTATTTAGAAATGATGCAAACAACATATTTTCACTTTGTAAAAATGCCTTCGTCACTGTACAAATAGAAAAATTGTATATTGTATGAACAAGCTGATTGTCTAAAATAGGTGATCATAAACTACAAACGCACCGAAAACTTGTAAATTACTCCAGTTGATAATGGAGTAAAAGAATACCTTCTTGGCTTAGCAAACATTGTACACTAAAACACTATTCAGCTAAACTTTTTGAAATTTTGAATTTTTACAAATAAAGCTACAGCTGTATAGTCACATGCACATTTACTTAAAATTTATCCTAATCAGTTTTCAGCTAGGATGAAATCCAATCCGTGATTGCAGCTATTCTTAATTTTTAAACTGATTTTTTTAAATCCAAACTTTATGAAATATGCCAATCATAATAAAGAACAGTAAACATCACATATGTACGTTCTTAAAAACAATTCTTAAAATGTAATAAATCTATTTTTTTTTGTATTTTTAATCAATACTGTTAATGGCTATCAAAATGGCGACCATTGTAACTTCACTAAGTGCTTACAAATCTCAATAATAGATTTTTGCCACACAATTCCAAGTTAATTTTTTTCCAAAATTGTGTAACTACTTTCCAAATAAAGTAATGAGACGTTCTTCTTGAACATACCCTAACGGCGCTCCATCTTATGGTGGCCTGTGCAACATAGTATTTTCACATTATAAATACTGTGGTTAGGATCACTTAACAGTTGGGATTCGAAAAAGTGGCATCAATGCCTAAACGTGTTTATTTCCAAGAAATCGTTAACCGTCTCAGACATCCAAGATGGCGTCCATGTTGTTTGTTTAAGGCGTCAACAAAACCCATGTTTGTATTTGCCCTTTTTGTTTGTTGACGTTTATAGAATTCGCCCTGTTTGATTTCGCTTCGTTAACTGGCAAAACCAGTCGCAAAATAAGAGTTTCGGCAAAAGGCAGAAAGTGGCCAGGGGCCATCCATAAAGGAATGATTTGGGCCGCCAAACGCCCGAGACAAAGCGAAATGCTATCGCCGTTGTAAACAAGTAATTAATATGAATTGATACTGATATTAGTTTGTTATCACAGGTGGAAGTGGGCCGTTCGCCAATTAAACAGCTTTTATATTATACAGGAAGTGTGATACGAATCAGAAAAGGTCATTTGAAACAACCGAACAGGGTTAATTCGAGAAGCCTGATGACCCCCAGCAGGTGAGAGGAATCATTCCAAAACAAAATAGGGGTGATCTGGGGAGAAATACAATTCTATTTTGCATACATTTTTAGAAAACAGTATACAGGTGAACTTTATGGAAAATCCTTACATTTGTGCACCTGTTTTCGTTTCATTGTTTGGAAGTACATTATCGTTTTGCAGCTTATCGTATTCTAATCGCTTCTTGAGATTAGTTTAATGGCAGCATTCTACAACTACAGAATTTTGCTAACACCTCCGATAAAACTAATTACACTTTTGTGAAATCGGCGAAAATTACATTTGGAATAGTCTTCGAATAGATGAGCAACAGAGTGCATTAGATTAGATTGGAATTTGAACTTGCCATCCATCACACAACAAGTTGCACAGAATGCTTCATAGATGGCGCTGCATGATGAGGCGCGTCATCCATTGTTCATCAATAAGCGCCATTATGAGTCAATGAAAATCATAAGCTTTATTTTCGAGAAATAATACTTGTTTAGGAAGTAAGTTTAAACGGAATATGTCCCTTTCAAACGTATTGTATTTTCATAGAATTCTGCTGACGTATTTGTACACACGTTCGGCGCAGTACCGTTTGCCATTCCATCAATTTTGACACAGAATCACATTTTTACTGCATAAAAACCGCCGAAATTCTCATTTAACTGTAAAACTGCAGAAAAACTCATTTTACCGCATAACTGCACTTTTACTGCATAACTACACTTTTACAGCATAACTACACTTTTACTGCATAACAACTGCACTTTTACTGCACAGCTGCATAACAACTAGACTTTTAATAAAAACAGCAGCAAAATCGCATTTTACTGCATAAAAAGAGCACTTTTACTGCAGCAAATCGCATTTTACTGCATAAAAAGAGCACTTTTACTGCAGCAAATCGCATTTTACTGCATAACAACTGCACTTTTACTGCACAGCTGCATAACAACTAGACTTTTAATAAAAACAGCAGAAAATCGAATTTTACTGCATAAAAAGAGCACTTTTACTGCATAAAAACTGCACTTTTACTGCAGACAAACTTCAGTTTTCCTGTAAATTCTACTACACTTTTGATGTTTATGAGAAGTAGGCCCCTGAAAAATCACGCGGCCTCCTCATGCCCTGGCTGAGATCCACCCTGTATAGCACCTGCCCGCGCACCAGGTAGGTCGCGCCCCCTGGCGCCGTCTGCCGAAACGCGTGTCCCCATCGGCTGGGCCACCGCTTGCACTCTACGTTCCTGCTGCGCCATGATAGCATCGCGTAGGGTGTTCTCGGAAGCCCGCGAATAACCGCCGCCCCCCGCAGCACGTGGCCCGGACCCGAACCCAGGAGTTCAAGATGGCCGTCTTCCCGGCATTCTACTAGTATTTTTCTGCTACAGGTGTTTGTGAGCGGGTGCAAGCGACCCCGCCGGGTATGACCCCGGGTCTCGAGTGCGTGCATCGTATACGTTGACGTACCTTTCGCGACCGTTTCGGCGGCAACGCATCCGGGTTGCCGTGGGATTACGCCGGACCCGGCAGCCTCTTGGAAACTTAGCCGTGCTCCACCTTCGAGAAGCGGGAAAAACTTTTGGATTGACTTCTTCTGTCAGAGAAACCCCGAGCAAATCTATCGTAAGTTTTTCTTTTGTTTAATTTTTGTAACGAACTGAGAAGTGGGGACAAAAAAGGGGGTATGTAACGGGAACGTCCGGCACCGGGTTTAGAACCGTTTCTGCAGTGCTGCCGCCGGATGGGGACAGGTCCCGCCCAGTAATTTCCCCGGGTTACGTGTTTTGAGCTTTTGAGGCACAGGTGCCCAAGGTCAGGTTGACAAGGACCCAAACCTCATCACGCGCCTTCACACTCAGAGCAGTTAATCAAAATGTGTCAACTCAGGGCCAGTAAAGTGGTGCTAAAATTGTACTGGCACAGAATTAGGAGCCCAAAGCCCAAAGTTTCATTTACTATCATCAATAGTTAAGGTTATGTTGGATTTTAGTCCGTTTGGACATGTACCATATAACCCTCAAGTAACCCAGCAATATACCGAGTTGGAACCAACATTGGATTTTTGTTGACAAAACGTTGACAGTTTGCAAATATAGAGTAGACAGACAACATTGGCAACTGGTAGACTTGCTGCATCATGTTAATAAAACCATATGGTTAAAGTAATAACATGTACTTTTAATATAAATACGAGTACCAAGTACAAAACGATATAATTGAACACAAATGTACCCAAAAGGTGTGCGACTATGAGTACAATATACAATAGAACCTCGCATAACGAGCATAATTCGTGCCGGAGTCTTACTCGTAATGCGAAACACTCGTTAAGCGAAACACAGACT
>JAUJYV010001641.1:0-16339 GCA_033995625.1 Ophyiulus pilosus
TCAGTGGCTCCTCCCTTCCCGCCGTTAACGTTAAGGTTAACGTTAAGGCGTTGGCTGGCTCAAACTCTCTATTGATATGCGAAAACTCCCTTTTGTTTGGCCCTCCGTTGGAAAGGAGTAAAAACATCTATATCTATATATAACACTGACCAAAGAAATAAATTTATTTTAGCTAATAGAGTTTGTGCACGTTTTCCGTCTTTCCCTTACCTTAGCATTGGCGGCGAGAAGGGAGGAACCACGCATGCGTACCAATTGAACTAACCTTACGTAATGGGTGGTTTTCCCGCCGCCAAGATAATGGAAAGACTGAAAACGTGCACAAACTCTATTAGCTAAAATAAATCACGATTAACTTGAAAAAATTGAACGAATTAAGACCTTGAAATCTCACGCCAAAACAAATCCAACATCCGCAATTTCGATGTGGCGTTGCTTCCATACTCGATTACTTTAATTGTGAACAATCTGCTCGAAGTTATTCGTGCAACAAGGCAGCAAAATCTCTAATCGCTAATCAAAGACAAATTAAAATTGTTCTTACCTTTCAATCACCGAATCCTTCGATACGTCCTGTTTGGCCGATGGCTCTGCTTCCGAGGTTTTTGCACTGGAATTTTCTTCTTCACTAATTTCCATTGGTCGATCGGTCGTCTGAGCGGGATATTCACTTTCACCCTGCATCTTTTTTTCATCGCTTTGCGATTTTGATGTCTCCACCGGTTCACTTTCTTCTGACTGCGCACTTCTGGAAGTACTCAGTTTCGGACGCTTCAGTTTAATCTTATGCTTTGGTGAAGGCTTGTCGCCGCAAGCTTCATTCTTTTTGATCGACTCAATCTCGGCAGACATCTTTGGAAGACAATTAAAAAAAAAAAATAAATAATAATTCAAACGTTTACTATATTTTAAACGGCGCTTTACAGATAAATCTCCAGAACCTCCAAAAGTACAAGTAGATCACTGTATAGAAAACGACGACAAAAATATGTTTCAATCTCAATAACTTACCTGTACTTCCCGTAAATCAGGTATTTCAGATTGGGTGATTGGAGATTCAGAAATGGAAGACGTCTTGTCACTAATAATGAGGGAAAAAATGAAATTTGAATACATTTTATATAAATTATGGATGCTGTGCAATCCACCTTTAGTACTGAAAATAACGCAAACCTTTCCAAATTCTTTGATGTATCAGATACATCTTCATCGGATTTAGTGATTTTTTCTGGCGTCTTGACAGTAATAGGTTCAGGCAAAATTTCTGGCAATGCAACCATGTCCTCGGGGGCTACGTGGACTTCCAAAGCGATTGAATCGACGGCTGCAGCATTTTCATCAATTTCAGCTGTATTTTCTTTGTCCGGTAATTCGTCCGCTATATTTATTTCGTTTTCTGACACCTGCACTTGTGTTTTATCATCGGCTGTTTCTTCAACAGGTTCAATTTGTGCAACTGCGATAGACGCTTCGGCGTTATCATCTGCAGAAGAAGCCAAATTCATTAAAAGAAATTCAAGATATTACCTTTAAATATATAACCTCACGATGAGCAGACTATTTCATCTATTACAGTAACAAAATGTTTGATCGTCAGGGTATTATGCGTATCATACCTGACTTATATTTTCCCTCTTCAAATGCCACTTCGCTTTGGACTATTGGTGCTTTTAAATCCTGCTCTGGATCCGAAGTCGGTTCAGCTTGAATTTCACTTTCAGTAGACAAAATCGCGCTTCCCGATTCGACAACTTCCTGCTTTCCCTCCTTTCTCTTTCTCTCTTCGTTAGCTAAATTTGCTTTTTTTGCTTTTCTCTTTTCTTCTTTCCTTTTGCTTTTAGAAATGGAGAGATCTTCTGCACGTGGTTCTTCTTCTTCTTTTGGAAGGTTTGCATCGATTTCCTCTTCTTCCTGCGAAGTATCGCCCGCACTCGCTTCACTGCTTTCCCGAAATCTTTGTTCTTCTGAAATGGAAAAGAAGATGGGAGACAATTTTAAAAACCCGAAACTCCTAACATGTTATAGAGTTCAATATTAAAACTGCCTCTATTTGAGGTAATCGAGGTCTTATCAGAGAGTTTGTGCATGTCACCGTTAACGATAACGAGATTGGCAGTACTGGTTTTTTTAGGAATGCGCACGCACAGCCATCACGTTCATTGGTTTATGGTTAATGTCAAACGATAACCTTGCGAATTTATCCTTGAACTTAAACCACATTCTTTTATCTTATTTATTTTTGGCGTTTTTTTTGTCTTAATTGACTGCTGCTAAATCATCTAAATGAAACTAACTGTAATGGGTGTGCATGCGTGGTTCTTCTTATTTTCTCCTTAACGTTATGGGTATGTATAAAGACGTTTGTCCGGCACAAACTCTCTATTGTTAAATACTTACCTAATTCTACTCGTCGTATAGCTTCCTTCTGAATTTCGTAAATTTGCTGCTGCTTAGCTAAATAATCCTTAATTAAATCACTATGCTCAGCTATTTCATCATCTTGGAGCTATAAAAAGAACGTAAACAGAATCATTAGGATAAATATCAATAAAAGTTACACTTATTGTTTAGGTTGATTGGTGTTTAGGGGCTCGAAGGCTACTAAGGCCAAAGAGAGATCACAGACATTGATTGAGATGATCAGAATGGATAGATGCATAGAATCATAAGAGATAAATTGGATGAGGCTAGGCTTCAGTCGACACCATAAGAAAGCCATTACTGAGGGCCTAGCCAAGGTCCACAAGATTGCAGAATAGATATAGTATGGGTACAGTGATGAAAGTTATTTGGATTCATGAAGAAAAGTGAAATTGCAGAAAGGGGGATGGTACTTATTATTTAATATAAATTACAAACCCCAAGATTGGGAACATGTCCTTCGTCGGTGGAGGCACTTTCATGAAGTTTTTCCAGCTGCAATTGCTGCAAAACAAAATTGATTTCGTTGTTATTAATTCGTTGCATAGCTAAAACTTAAACTAGCATCACACGTGTATGGTGTATTAAAAAATAAGTTTGAAAGGTTAGGCTTGCATGATTCAATTAAACTGGATAAAATTCACACGAAAATTGTCAGATTTATACCGCATTTTCCTAAAATAAATATGTACTTAACTAAACCAAACTAACTAAAGTTTTATAAGAACAGATATGTATATGATGAATGCAAGGTTAGACAAAGTTTATACATGGTGGGCGTGCCATAGCGCTTCGACAAACTGATGCTATTTTTTGAAATTGCGAATGAACAAAAACACCAGATTGCACTGGTTAATATGTAAACTAACTAGACAATGGACAACGGACTTAAGATGCCTATAAACGTGACGCGAAATAACAAATTGTTGCATATCAACCGATGGAAGCCAATGAAAGTTGCTTACAAGGCCATTAGGCCTAATGAACGAATGTCGAATTTTACGAATAATAACGTTTACTACTTACCATTTTAAGTCTATCAGAGAGTTCTTTCTTACTTCCACTCTTTGACATACCCCTTTTTTCTAGCTCTTGCTTCAAATCAACCACTCTTAGTGATGATAATGGTTTACCAGCAATATTAAATTCCTTTCTGTCCGCCATTTTGACAACAAACAAAAGGACGCGCAACGATTTATCCCTATCCTAGGGTTGATTTTTCCCTAGCCTAATAGCCATTGCCTCATCATAGGCAAAATGGCTCAAAAAGTTTGTGATACTCAAAAAGCGCTTAAATCTGTGGCTGATGCTCTCAAATTGGATTCTGAAAATTACGATAAGGTGATATTAATTTATGTACTACTCAAATCCAACTATAGAATCGATAATGTATTAGGAATTTTTAACGCCCAACGTAAATAGTAGAAAATAACAATGTGTCGTATGATTCTCTTCTTCCTTTAGGATGCATATATTAAATATTTGGAAAGTATTTCTATCATCACTTCATCGCTTTACACAGATCAACAGTTAGAATCAAATGGTTCGTATTAATATAATATAGTGTTTAACCCACATACTGTGTTTATCAATGTTGTACGTAATAATTTATAGATGCCAGACACCTGTCGACGCAACAGAGACAACAATTAATTGATGTGGCTAGACAGTGTCTAGATCGAGTTGACGTGTTGTCAAAAAAGCTCATAGGTAATTATATACATACTTCAAGTTTTTTCTCTAACCACCTTACCGCAGTTGCTCAAATCGCATGAGCTTGAGACTTGAGTGGCGTCTCAAGACCCAGATGCATACCACAGCTGCACAGAAAAATTGCCAAGTCGAGCTCAAGACAGCCAAATGTGTATCATCTCAAACTTAAGCTTGAAATGCAGCTAAATTTAGCATCGCCGTACATAGTAAATTAAATTTGAGGACTTTTTATATCTTTGCGCAGGATCTTCAGAAAATGGGACATCAGTTCTAGATGCAACACAGGAACACGTAACTGCTTTGACAGTCGGTCAGCAAGATGAAAAAAGTACTAAGAAAAGTTTAATTACCGGTATGCCGCCGCTCGAGTTTGACAACTGCACGACGCAACCTACAAATGCATCTATTTTGGAATCCATAAACTGGGTTTCACCAGAATCTTCATTCGAAGAATCTTCGGCGGTGAAGTGAGACCACTAAATCCGTATTATTTCACTATGGTATGTAAATTGTTAGGCCAGTAACGAGAAATCACAAATTGATTTTAGAATCAAAAAGGTTTCGCCGTTGGAAAAGACGTACAGAGAGAATAAGACCTTAATTGCACTGTACAAGAAGCGATCGATACGTGCCTCAAACCCACAAATCAGGATAAATTTATCGTTAGAGCTTCAACGAAGGCTCGCAGAAAATCTCCAGGTTGGACACACGCAGCAAGAAATTTACTTGCGTCAGCTGCGGGAACAACAAGAAAAACAGTTAAGCGAGATTACGAAGAAAGTACTTTCGTTGGAGGAGATCTCATCAAAGGAACTCACTCACAGACGAGAACTTTGCGCACGAGTTATCGAATATGAGCAAAATCAGGTACGAAGCTTGGTATGTTATTAGTTTGTCTCGACATGTCGAATACCCTGCAGATGAAAATGCTACTTTTGTTTTCATTGTCCGTTAGCCGTGGATCGAAAACTCAAAAACGCAGCTGAAACAAAATCCAAATGATGCTGATCTGGCAGAATCTATCGTTCGACACATTTTACGGTAAGAATCTCATCTGTGAGAGCGTCAGCAAAATGCAGAGTATCGTAGTCTCATATTTGTTCGGTAAATAATTTAGAAACATCTATTCACAGAGATTCTAAACATCCAATTTCCAAAGAATTGAAACGAAGGAGTGATCAGCTTATCGACAAAATAAAGCCTCTTTTGGAAGCAAATTATTTGTTGCCCAAAGCAAGTCAACCAAAGAAAGGGACCCCGAGATCAAAAGAAAGCTCGCCATCACCTGAAAAGTCTCACGACTCCTCCGTATCTTCTGAGGAATCAGATTCGGAAACGTTAGATCCCAGCACGGAAGTCTGCCTGAGTAAATCGTCCACAGATGCACGCAGACTTTCCGGCGAAAACTGTGATAGGAGTAAGGACTTTAAAGACGTTTTCAGCCAAAGTGCCGAAGACGTGGAGTTGGCCTTGAAAGCTGGGAATGCCGTAATGTCTTCGCTGAAATCTACGATTAAGAAGCAAAAGTCGGTACTGAAAAAGAACCCAATCATATATTTTAAGAAGCCATCGGCAAAAGAGGAGCACGACAAAACCTCCAGCACAAAATCCAAGAAGAGAAAATCTCAACTTAAGAAAATGGAATTGGAGGCTATTCAAAGACACCTGGAAAACATTGCCGGCGACATTCGGGAAGCCACCGACGAGCTCGTAGAGTTAGTCGAATTAACCTGCGAACCGATGGACCGTGGAGATAATCATGGCCGGTGCTATTCCGCAGTGGAAGAATTTTTCTTCCCTAACTTTTGGCCCGTGCTGATGCAGCTGAGTAAATTAGCTTATGTCCAAGACGAGAAACATGTCGCTGAAACCATGGAAAAGCTGCAAGATTGCACTCCCGTAATGCTCGGATTCGATACGGATTCTTCCAACGTCCAACCTGTACAAGAAGAATACGACACAGCAATCATGTTGTTGAAACGGATAACAGAATTGCAGACTCCGACTAAAAAACTAGAAGTATTAGGTCAGTACCAATTATCCGTTAATCTTCCAACTTTATCCATAAATATCTAACCTTTATTAATTGCAGTTTTAGTCGCTAAAACCCTCTGTGAGAAACAATCTCAGAACGAAGAAGATACCGAAGCTTCGGGAAAAATTAAACCGATGTTAGTATCCGCCATAGAATTTTAACCCGATATGGTTTCTACGAGTAACGTAAAATCCTCGTTTTGTTTTATATAGAGGTGCAGATGATCTAATTCCGCTACTAAGTTATGTCTGTATTCAGTCGAGAATTTCCGAGCTGATCCTGGAATGCAACTTATTGGAGCACCTAATACTTCAAAAGTAAGCGTAAATTCAACATTATCATAGAATTTGTTTTATTGCTAGCCATTGCAGATTGTTTTCTGTTGTTAGATATCTTATGGGCGAAGCAGGGTATTGCTTAACATCGCTTCAAACTGCACTTCAATACATACAAACGTTTGAGCTTAGAAGTGGCCAAAGCAAGAATCCTGAAACCGCACTCTGAACGAACTCGGCCCTCACGTGCCATACCTTGGAAGTGAAAAATAAACTTTGCAAATATTTACAACGCTGCATTACTGAATCATAATATAAATTTGAAGAATGTATTTTTTGTACAAAATGCCATCAGGAATGTTAAGCTTAAGATATTTAATTTTGTTGATATTAAGATTTTATATAAATATAGTCGTTATCTTTAACAATGAACCTCGAATGTTCCCGCAACTACTAAAATTTGGAAAATCCTTCACAATGGCTACTCCAAATGCAAATAAAATATATATAATTTTATCTTTTTTTATTTCTTTAAATCTACAAGAACTGTGACGGGTGTCACTCGTCCGAGCCCGTAGATCTCTTTGTGCGCCTTTGTCTAGGAGATACTCTCGGCGACGTCTTTCCTGTAACAAATAAGCGATGCAATTTTAAAAGGAAGCAGTGGAGAATCTTTTAGTTTGATAACCGAGGAAAAATCCATAACAGTTATTCAATGTCTATCATTTTTCTACATCGGCAATCAAATTGTAATGATGGTAATTTAATAACAAAGGAAGTTTAATCAGATTGATGACTAATCATAAATTTTCAGGTGAAACACGGTGTCAATTAAATCATCACGCTAAACTTCCTAGCTTTCTACACAACAGGCGAGCTTAATCCGAAACGTAAGCCAGAATTACGTTTAAACATTGCGTAGCCATACTAAACTAGCAAAGAGATTCGTGCTTTACAAAAATGAACAAGTACTAACTTATTTCATTAAGGGTTTCCTTAGGTAACCAACTATAATCCACATCGTGGGGGTTTGACGTTCCCATTTCCATCGGTTTGCTTTTCGTCGGCCTCTTGCGCTACAATGACAGAAACAATTTATTACAATCTGTCAACAAAACCATAACAAAAATGGCAACAAATGGGATTTTCAGATTTTATTAACTAATCACATAAGTTCAGGTGAAACACAGACATAAAAATAAATCATCACGTTCGACTTGCATTTCTGGTGCCAGATACATGCATATAATAATCTTAAATAACGATAAAATAAATGTTTTACTTGCCTTATATGACGCGAGTAATTGTTGTCCAACGACAAGCAACAATACGGCAACTGCGGCTAAGAAGACGTACAAGAAGATTCTGTAAATAAAAAAATTAGCTAAACAACAAAATCTACAAACGTCCTACTAATTTAATGGTTGTTGAATTCAGAACACCAAGTCTCCACGAAATTTCAGGTGAGAACACTTTAAATGCATATCATCAGTTTTGCAAGCTAATTCTCGCTTAGAAACGAAACTATTTCTTACGTTTCGCCATCGAGACCTTCTTCGAGTTCGATGATATTAACAGTTTCGTTAAAAACTGCATCTAGAAAAGGATTCCCATCCTGCAAAATAGAAAATATAACAATAAAGACTATGCAAAACACTGAAGCCAAACACAAACGATGAAAATAATAAAACTTACTGCATCACGATAGTTCAAATTGACGGTTAGACCAAATGGTCGAGATGCAAATGTGTCGCTAGGAACAAACGAGTAGGCTAGCGTCACTTGTTCTTTCGGCTTTACCAAACGGTTGTATTGCACTGTGGAAAACTGAAAACATTAATAAATGCAAAAAAATATATCGATCATCGAGCTTAGACTAGGCTAAAACTTCATCCTGGCTAAAGCTTGAACAAATACATTTTGGATGAAGAAATTAAAATCCATTGGGTAACGGAAGGAAGCATCAATGGTGTCAACGGTGAAATCTTTAGCTCCTTTATTTGTAAACCCAACTAAAAAGTCTACAACGGATCCAGCAGGTAGGTCTAAAAGCGGAAGAGAAACTAACGTCAAGTTTATATGCGCAATAATTCTTCCAACACATTTAAGAGTGTTCAAAAGAATCACTCCTTTAAATAAAATTAAGTGAAATATTATTGCCTTACCCATTCCTGTTGGTCTGATGAATAAGAAATGTGTATCTGCATCGGGTGAGGCCTTTAATTTTTCAGGATCATCTTCTTCATCTTCCTCATCGTCAGTTGGCTGGAAAAAAATAAATACGGGTTTTCAATCATCATCTACACCTTATGAAAAAAAAGTTTTGATTCATTAAATTATGCCCTAAAACACTCACAGTGGCTGACAACGACTCGCTAGCGGGTCCTGGATCTACTTCATCGGTTTCAACCTGCCCTTCATCTTCTTCATCTTCTAAAACGTCTGCTGCGTGTGTTAATGTTCGTGCAGCTCCATCTTGAAGGAAAAGGCAAGTTTAATTATTAACAATTTTAGCAAATTTAATAATTAACTAAAACTCTTTGTAATTCATAGTAAAGGAAAAAGCTGCCAATATTGCATTATAAATTCGCAAACTCATTTAACATTGCTCGAATCCATAGTAGCAAACATCAAATCACACACATCAAATTTGTATGCCTTTAGTCAGCAATGCTTGTTGGTTGGTTGAAGTTTAGAGGCCCAAAGACAACCGGTCATATAGGGTCTAAAGCTAGCATACACACAACCCAAAGTAAAGAGGCCGATTTTTAGAGAAACTCCCCCGGCATTAACCGACCCAGTCGGGAATCGAACATGGGTATCCCGATTGCAAGGCGGATAGCGTCACCACTAAACCACCTAGCTCGGTAACAATGACAAATAACAAAGGGAGTTTAATCAGATTGATGACTAATCATGAATTTTCAGGTGAAACACGGTGTCAATTAAATCATCACGCTAAACTCCCCAGTTGTCTACATATCTAATTGATTGTGGTCATAAGGTAGAAATACGTTTAAACAGGTGGATTGTGTCACCACTAAACCACCTAGCTTGGCGACACTACATTTACTAAAACCTGTAGTATGTCCAAACTCAGTTGAGAACCAATTCAAATACATGCCCACATTTGTAATTATACTTGGTGTATCTCACATATACAAACCAACAATTTTCACCTTGTTGCTACGTGTATGCTCGCCTATAACTATACAACCTTAAGATTAATATAAAATGCATCTTAATGTTTAGAAATGTCCTGTGTCTTGTGATATAATTTGTATCATCGACTTTGGTCATTCGTACAAAAGGCCATTCATGCCATTCGGGGATGGATAGGGTCCAAAACATTGGGGTGGACTTTTTGGTCATCTATTTAGGATAGCCAGTATTATGCAGGGTCAGAAAGAGCAGAGAATTGGACCAGATGAAGTAGAAATTGCATTTTTATCTAAGAATTTTTAATCTTGAAATTTTTATCTTTTAATGCAAAATAACTCTGCCAAAAAATTGCGATTTTACTCTTAATAATCAAAAAAAAAATTGAGAGGCTTGTCTATGCGCTATTTGTATTATAACATTGGATAAAACAGAAAAATTGCACTTCTGGAGCAGAAAAATCACACTTATATTTTACCGATCCGGTTTGCATTTGTCAAATTTCTTGGACGTCGGGGGGAATCAATCCCCGAGATCCCACCCCGTACATACGGCCTTGCTCGTACATATGCATAAAAAACAGAATATTCTACCTCAGCTTCATTTGAAGGTCAATGAACTGCACTGAACTACAGTAGTTAGTGGTTGGGAACTTGACCCACATTGAAACTTAATGACAATATCCTCTCAAATATCCACATTTGAGCTACTAATAAAACACGCAGAAAAGCCGGTTAAAATACAATTAAAATACTTCGACCTTGGATGAATAAAACCCAGGCACCGATGGTGTTGATTGCTATATACATGCAACGAACTTCACATTCACAACTCACATTGCAAACGTAAATACATTTTGCCCCGTCTCACCTTAAATTATGATCATTGCAATTGGCCCTCTAAACGTCTGTTACCAAGATTCCCAAAAGAGTCGTTAAGAACCAAAATCACGAAAATTAATTAGAAATTGTAATGCCACGTAGCCGCGTTCCATCGCGAAATTCGAACGTACGTCTACTCGCAACAATCGTTCAATTTATCACTTACCAAATTCACTTATTTGAATAATCGCTGGCAGAACGAGTAGAAGAAGGAGTAACAATTTATAAATAAACTTAAACATGACTGCAGATTTCAAACTTTGCAGGATTAACGTGGATTTCTCATTTAAACTCAAACATCTAAGCACGACCTCCTTCCTGCAAACGAAGGCAAAAAGAATAAAACGCTAAGAATCATGGGAAAAAGAATGACGTGGAATGTCAGGCTGTTCCATACAGGGTGCATCAAACGACAATTTTTGATACATGCCACGAATAACGAATCATTCATATAACTTAATTAATAAAAACTAAATCTCACTACTTGCGATTAATGTAATAACGTACATTGCTTAAAAAATACAACAGCCCAAAGTGTAATTTCTGTTGAAGATGCAACATCCACGTGTTTAAATTCTACACTGCGAGTCATAAAAAAGTAGAACCCAATAAAAAAAATCACAACTTGGTGAAAAATGCTTCAATTTAAATGCAATTTGGTCAATGGGTAGTTGTCCAGGATAAGATTTACAAATCGAAGATTAATAATATCGAAGACTCGAAACTACGAATTAAAAAAACTTGGATTGAACTCGACTGAAATCGATTCGTCAATCAAAGAATGGCGCGTTAGATTCCGGGCTTGTGTAAAGCAAACCGGAGAACATTTTCAGCACATTTTATAATTTATTTTTGTTCCTACACTAATGTTCTATATAAGTGCCAAATTTCATTTAAATCGAAGCATTTTTAACCAAGTTGTGATTTTGTTAATTGGGTTCTACCTTTTTATGACTCACAGCGGATTTAATAGAATACATCCACATGCTGAAGTTCTAGTTAAATATACACCACATTCATATGCTGGAATTCTAATGCTCTATTTAGTTTGTGTTCTTTCAGTCTTAATCCATATTTTGTCAACTACGGATGCTAGTTATTAAACACGGTTAATTGACGTTAAACAGCATACTCTGCATAATTTCACTATCAGGAAAGATAAGGTTAGGTAGTTTTACCTTTTGGAACTTTTTTCCAGGGCACGTAAAAAAAAAATACGTGGCAAAACGTTTTTAACGGTCAATTTATTAATGATTAATCTTCCACAGCCTGCAGACAATCGCTCAAATTAATCATGCAAAGTTAATCCTATAGGAAAAGTAATTTAGTTTACTGGGTAGGAGCTGGGAGCAAAACCACGTGTATTTTAAACACATCATTTCTCGTTCCGACTAAGTACTTGGACGACGAAGAATAGCAAAGCGTAGGATATCCGTTCAAGTCATCGTATGGTACAAGATGATCAATATTCATACTGCGCTCGTCCTCCGAAAACACAAAGTGTTTTTGTACGACGGATCGAACGTATTCGATGCCATCTCGCAGCCCGTAGAGTAAGATCCCGATGGAAGTTCGGCACTTCTGGTTGGTTCTAGACGAGACGGTGAGTCGCACACTTTGGACGGTACTTTCAGGCACTTCGACGGTACCGTGCCAAGCAATAAGAAGCCATTTCTTAAACCACACTCCCTTAGGGTACAAATCCACGCTCCATTCCATGGCAGGCTCCGATTCGGATTCCGAAAGACTAGCTGGATTGGAAAAGAGCAGCGTACGCACCCCGTACGTTGAAAAGTTGGGATAGTTTTCGATGGCCAACATCGCCCCCCACGTCTCGGTCGTATAAATACGTGGCGTAAGGAGCATTCGGCCACCGGGCGTCTCCATTAAGCGTTGAATGCGTTCTCCTTTGTCTCGGGAATGGAAAGCCATGGCATCGGCCATTTTTTCAAAGAAGAAGCTATGATATCTCGTTATAAGTGGTGATAGCAACAAATCTGCTAACTGACGAGGGGATAGCATTGGAAATCGAACGTGCGACATCACTTCGACAACCGTGCATTCGTATCGAGCTGCCATGACGTGTTTTTCGAAACGATCCGGATATTCTCTCAGTTGCTTATGAAGTCGCTGCTCTTGAGCCGTCAACCAAGCAGCCACACATCTAAATAACGAAATATCATGTTACGAACTAATGCTTTTGCGCGTGATATAAACGCTTCGTGAAATTTGGTATCACGTAACAGAATTATTACAAATATATCCCAAAAGCCAACACCCTGCAGTGCCAAATACAGTAACTTAACTTACTGAAAAAGGGCCATTTCGTGATAAATCACCAAGTCGGAGCATTGCAAGAAGGATTTCAGAACATCGGTTTCCATGTTTTCGAAATCAGCACCGTTAGCCACCATCTCGAAATTCCACTTGACAAAATCTCGGCAGCTGGTGGACACCATCTCATGTCCACAGTACAAAGTGTACTGAAGCCACGAAACTAGCTGCCCGTGCGCAGCAGCGGACACCAAGTGACAAAGCATAAAGTCCAAACATCGATGCATCAAGTCCTGAAAATAATTTTTGGTTATTACACATGATCGTGGGATTAAAATGTGCCGAGCCAATGTACACTCACTTTTACGTTATACTTGTCGGCAAGCATTAGCAACGGTAAAACCGAGTAATGATTGATAAGGATTTCTCCGGTGTAAAGGTACTTAAGGAAGTCCGCGAATACTTTGGCACACGCTGCGTCTTCTTGTAATACTACCGTGGTCTCTTGGGATTCACTCCAATTTGGATTCATGAGCATAACTTGAAATACGTCACTCGAGGCGCACAGAATAAGTCTGTGAGCCGGATAGGAATTGCCGTCGATCATAAGAGTAATATCACTAAGTAGTCTGTCAGCATAAATCTTTGCAATTTTCTCTCTGACCATCGTGGTATCGTTGACTCGAAGCTCAATATCTGCAGGATGCATTATGTTAGTAGACGCATGTGGATGCGGGGAAGCCATGCTAGTAAAATATACGTCGATGTGACGTAAATTACTTTTATCTATTTTCAATCTCTTCTGCTTCTAGGTTTTTGTTTCGAGATAGCGTGAGTGTTATTCCCATTAGCGCTTCCTAACATTAATTCACGAACAAAATTAAATCTTGATAGGAATAGTTTCCACACGATGTACCAACCTAAACACAAAAAGTGCCATAAGTTATTAATTCTTACACAATACACAAAAATAGTAAATTGTGGAAAGGTGGGACCTTGAACATGGTACATGATGGTATCAGGACAAAAGCCAAATTTGCAATTCCACTATAATGAAAGGCTAGTATCGGATAGGTTAAGATAGGGTAGGGTAGTGTAGTATAGGATAGTATAGGATAGGATAGGATAGGATAGGATACCAAGTTCGTTTGGTACAGACTTCCTCTACGAGCTTTTGTCCAAGAACCGTACATGATAATGTATAAAGCGAGGTTCAGCCAACATATGGACCCAATGTACCTACTCACCAATGCAGACGAGTAAAAGAACGATGAACAATGACGTAATGATTGAAAATACTGCTAAAAACATGTCCTTCATGATGAAAAATGTCATATTTAAATCAAAATATAAGAAAGTAAAAACGGATGGAAGAAATCCAGACTTTCCATTCGATGCTGGCGACACCTGGCGTCCAGTGTGCAAACTAAATTACGTCATTGCAAAAATTAGAATGCTAGATAGCACAGCTGAGTGCTTTGAATTTTAATACTTTATATTATTTTACTAAAATATTGCATGCGGAAATGGATGCACAAATTTCTTCATTACTTGCCATCGTCAATAACAGAAAATGCCATTTGCCTAAGAATACATTTTTAAACGTTATTAAACATAATCAACAATATTAAACATTAAACAGTGATACAAATTCAAGCACATTTCCAGCTAGACAATTCCAAATATTCTAAAAATATTAAAACTAAAGTGCTAGATACTTAGACTAATGGTGATTGCAATAAGAAAAATGGTAATTCGACTTTACAAAACCGAAAAAATAATCCGAGGCTACACTAGATATTAAGGATTTTGGTTTTCTGGAGCAGTTTCTGTATTCACCATGATTCCATTAAATCGCACTCTAATGAAATGATAAAAACATAAATTGAAAATCATGTACTGTAATTTGAAATGAAGCAAGCATTGGAACCGAGTTAAATGACGAATAACATGTACTATTTGGTGTATGTTTTAAAATCAATACCGTTAAATTATATAATGGGCAATTACAAATTAATTAACTCACGTTGGGGCCTTTTTGGTGCATTTGACGTTTTAAAGCTGACACTTCTTTTGCCTATATGGTAAAACATTAATTACAAAATATACACAAGCCTTGATAAATGAATAAATTGCATAATAAACCAACATGTGTCAGAATGAAACTAAAGTTTATTTCTTTAATAAAATCATTAACTACACAATACAAGCATAGTATAAACAAATATTTGTTTGGATTTGTTGGATGTTTGGATCTAGTTTTAAACTTATATACTTTGTTCATTTGCTTGTTTAATTTTTGGTTTCAATAGTAGCTGACATTTTATTTAATTGATAAAATCCTTACTGGTAAAAGAGAAATCCAATCAGTCCTGCTACAAAAATGATGGCAATTACCAAGAAAGTTATTGATAGAACATGGCCACTTACTCCTGTTGTGATGAGTTCCAAACAAAGCATACGCAAAAATGAACATGTGATGCAAAAATATCAAGGAATGGGGAAAAAATACAGAAAAACAAAAGTTTAAATCTGTCCTCTAGCTAAGTGTAGATTGTTTGGAAACATTTGCCGGAATAGGTTCGGATGGTAAAGTTTGGGGCAACTCTGTTACATTATCTGCAGCAATATAAATTTGAGTTATCATAACTGTGTTGTGAAAAAGTAATGTTAAAAATTTCCAAAAACAATACCAGTCTACCAAATGTTTTCAGGAATCCTTAAAAACTATAGTAGCTGCTAGCCAAGCAAAGTTGGAATGTTGACAATCTGGAGATCCCGTCGCGCAACAAGACCATGATCCTTCATCTTCTGTTTTAACATCCGCAATTTCAATGCTGAAGTCCCTTTTAAATCCTCCCACTAAAAACATTTCCAGTGAATTGGTACCGTCCTACAATTTCAACTTCAGATCCATTGTGCATCCAGCTGTACAGCCCTTCACTGTCAAATATGCATGAAAAAGCAAGTTTCTCTCCAATTGATACAGAAACATTCTGTGGGCTTAATACAATTAACCGAATGTGAATTAACTACAATAAATAAGAAGACATTTTAACTTTGAAATTCTCTGTTAAATACTATTATACCTAAAAGTTTACCTAATTTTAGGTGAACAGTTCTTGAAAGAATCTCCTTTTCGTTCTTGGAAGATTTTGGACAAAGGTTTGCCAAAATTGCAGATTTTGATACTGCAGCCCCCTATTGTCTGGGGATTTAAGAACTCGTAATTTTCAGACGATATGTCCACTACATTCCTAAAGAGTCCTCGCTTCCAGAAACACTCGACCTCGTAAAGGAAAATGTCCTGAATCAAGCCCTACTAAGGGGCTTGTTTTATGTCGTGAAGACTCCTCGGCCATGTTTTTTATTTTGCGGACAGTCACTTACAGCACCTTTCGCAATTTTATAAACAGCACTTTAGCATCAAATTCTGTGTTTTCAATCCGTTTCATTTTTTTTAATGAAGACTCGTCTAACATTAGCAACGTATACTAGGCGTACAAAACCACGAATTTATCGCTCGTACGCAATTTTTATATTCATTTTGTCAATGTTATTTTATAGAAAAGGACTCATCC
>JAUJYV010001642.1:0-16336 GCA_033995625.1 Ophyiulus pilosus
CTGGGCAGCCGCCTAATCGGGGCAAAACGCCTCCGCCGGATGTGTCCAGATTAAGCGGAATCGACTGTATATGAATACATAAAATCCAGACATTCTGCCACCAGAAATTTAGCAATCATTAACAATGGTGGATCCAAATACGTAGACCCCATTCACAGCAGATTTCAGGGCACATCTCATGGCTGGGCCAAACTGGTATAAGGTCCAGGTCAAACAAAAAAATAGGGCCCTCCCATCCTCACCAAGAAATACATAACGGCTGAATTTTTTAAAAAGGTCGATATGAAAATCGCACTTTTTGCACTTACTATATTGTAGAAAATTTTTACTTTTGCTGCTGAAAAATTGGATTCTTTTTAGCTTATAAACTGCATTTTTAAGAAATAAAAACTACAGAGAAATATATTGTTTACATAGCGACTTTTCATAGATGTTACTGCGTTTTTTAATTACTTATCATTTTCATACATATCGTTATGTATGTTAAATTATAAGTTAAAATTGACATTGCATTTTCAAGCATAGGTTCATGGACAAGGTATGAAATTTGGTATTTACGAAGATTATGGTAACTTAACGTGTGCAGGCTACCCTGGGGTTTTAGGTCACTTGCAAATCGATGCCCAAACATTCGCTGACTGGCAAGTGGACTATCTCAAGCTCGATGGATGCAATGCTGATGTATATATGATATGGAAACTGGTAAGTATCTGCCATATTGCTTCTGCAATCCTAACGATGTGTTTTATTAACTTCATTTTAAATGGTAGGCTATCCTCAAATGGGTCAATATTTAAATGAAACTGGGCGTCCAATTATGTACTCCTGTAGCTGGCCTGCTGCTTGGACTGCAGAAGATCTTGATGTGAGAAGCCCTTACTCTGAATATCTGATCATTTTCCCTCTTTTCACATTCACTTACCTGTCTTGCTTACAGCCAGATTACTCATCCATTGAAAAAGCATGTAATCTTTGGCGAAATTGGAAAGATGTCCAGGATTCGTGGGACAGTGTCCTGTCGATCATTGACTACTTCGGGGATAACCAAGACGAGCTGATACCACATGCCGGTCCAGGACACTGGAACGATCCTGACATGGCAAGTCTGGAAGGTTCAAACCAGAAAATCCAATTACAGATAATCAGAGAAATTCCAATGTATAGTTAAAACATTAATTACTCGATTTACCTTTTAGATTATTGTTGGCGACTTTGGACTGTCTTTCGATCAAAGTCAAGTCCAAATGGCCATCTGGTCCATTCTGGCAGCACCATTGTTGGTTTCAGCTGATCTTCGTAATATCAAGGAAGAATTTAAAAGCATTATTCTCAACAAAGATGTCATTGCCGTAGATCAGGATCCTCTGGGAATCCAAGGACGACGACTATATTCAGTAAGCCACGTTTTGAACATTTCACAATTTTGAAGCATTTTATAAATGTTGCACAATTGGAATTTCAGTTTTTCGGAATTGAAACCTGGATCCGTCCATTGACACCTGTGAGTGAGCAGAACGACTATTCATACGCAATAGCGATAATGAACCGTAATACAGCAAATCCAGAACATGTATCAACAACATTGCAGGTAATCATTATATTCCATAATTAATACTATTATATCTCCTGAATACACAGTTTTAACAATTTATTCTTTGTTTTAGGCTATTGGTTTGACATACGCTTCCGGTTACTATGTCGTTGATCTATACAATGGTGATGACTATGGACTGGTTTTCCCAAACAATGAAATTTCAGTGACAGTGGATCCTTCAGGAGTGAAATTCTTGAAGGCGACAATTGCTTTTTAAAACTAGCGTTTGACACACGGCTACATTTAAAATTTTAAACTTTTAAAAAATATAATAAGTGCGCAATGAAGTATCAAATAACAAACACTTTGGGAAAACATTTGGTACTAAATGAATAAGGATAATGTGATTTTTTGTTCTAAATAAATGTGTGTTTTAAATAAAATCTAGCAATATTGCAAAAATGATTTGTATTATCATTTATATTGTTTTGCATCAATTAATCAAGAGCTATCTTTTAGAAGTGAAAAAAATTGAAACTAACCTTATGTATACAAAGTTCTAAAGAGAAAGTCTACTCTGATTACATTTTATCTGATAAATATCAAATGTCAGGCAATATCTACAATTATAAGTTCAGATATTATCTAAGAGTAAATAGTGCAATTCACTGTAAAACCTATAAAAGTAAGTGATACGTTTTATTTTAAAACAATAACTGTTAGCAAATAAAACACATAAAACGAAAACTAGAAATTAAAATTGATTTCTTGATTTAAAGTCACGAAGATAGAAAGGTAAGTCCTTCTCCATATAAATGTACATTTCTTGCAATTTACTCGCAAAACCCAGCAGATGCAATTATAGTTTTGCCATATGCAAAAACTTGTCCAATTAAAAATGTTAATAATCAATAACTGATTTAATTAGAAATATCACCGAAATGAAGCTTAGAATTCTCGACACAATCGCAACACTTTTGTTGCTAGTGAATTTGTGCAAAGCCCTTGACAATGGATTGGCACTAACACCACCGATGGGATTCTTGTCTTGGGAACGCTTCCGATGCAATACGGATTGTGCCACAGATCCAACTGAATGCATTAGGTAGATACATTCAGCATATACAACCTGCAATCTTGCATATAATAATTTAAGAATGTATATTCTATACTTTTGTTTAGTGAAAACCTATACATGAGCATTGCTGACAGCATGGTTTCCGAAGGCTACCTGGAAGCTGGTTATGAATATGTAAATATTGATGATTGCTGGATGGCCCATGAAAGAGATGCAGATGGGAAACTGCAGGCTGATCCAGATCGTTTTCCAAGCGGAATCAGGGCCTTGGCTGATTATGTAAGTGTTTTCAGTTTTCGCAGAAAAGCAACCATAATTATAGTTGGCTGTCCAAGTTCACATTTTGGCTCCTGTATGTGCCCTTTAAACTCTAAAATGCAATGATTTAAAAGCCACCATGAGTTGCACCATGCCAGCAATGGTCCAACTCTGTATATAGGTCCAATGGAATCACTAGCAATATAGAAGTACTTCCTAGGCTTTTGGATCCCAAATCTGATTTCTATTTTGACAGGTTCACAGCAAAGGTCTCAAACTAGGTATTTATGAGGACTATGGCGAATACACGTGTGCTGGGTATCCCGGGAGTCTTAATTACCTAGAATTAGATGCGCAAACTTTTGCTGATTGGCAAGTGGACTATCTCAAATTTGATGGTTGCAACGTTGACATCCAAGACATGGATGAAGGTAATTTCCAATGATGCAGTTTTCCTCAAATGTAAAAGGGCTTGTTACAGATGATCAGTCGATCATTGGTGTTACTATCGCAGGTTATCCTCAAATGGCACAATATTTGAATGCCACTGGACGCCCAATTGTGTACTCGATCGAATGGCCTTTGTACTGGAACGCCAATGGACAAGAAGTACGGATACCATGTCATTTGCCTAAAATGGTTGTGCCTATTGAAACTCAATTACACGTATTTATATTGAGCAGCCCGATTACAATGCCATTGAACAATCCAGCAATTTGTGGCGAAACTGGTACGACATTGAAGACTCTTGGGACAGCCTAACAGGAATCATTGATTGGTGCGGTGATAACCAAGATGAGATAATACCACATGCTGGTCCTGGGCACTGGAATGATCCAGATATGGTGAGAAATGCTAACCATCATTTGTGGGCAACTTGCATCAGTTATGATCTACACTTAAGTTATTAATTTTGCTGGACAGATAGTTGTTGGCGACTTTGGGCTCTCGTTTGATCAAAGCCAGGTTCAGATGGCCATCTGGTCAATAATGGCAGCACCGTTGTTACTTTCCGCCGATTTACGGAATGTCCAGCAAGAATTCAAAGACATCATTTTGAATAAAGATATCATTGCCGTCGATCAAGATCCTTTGGGGCTACAGGGGCGTCGCGTCTACAAAGTGAGCTGATGGGCTTGACCGTTTGACTGTAGCAAGATAAATGTTTAAAAAATATATACGAGTGTTATGTGTTATATTAGCTTTGCAATCATTGGTAGTGCCGCCTTCTAAGTGTTCACTTTGTTTTTTGCAATGTTTCAATTGCAGGAAGATTATATTGAAATCTGGACTCGGCCAATAACGCCCGCTAGTGATGCAAATGATTATTCGTATGCAGTAGCCTTCACGAATCGCAACACCGAAACAGAACATGTAACAACAACACTGCAGGTCATTAAAAAAAAATATGATGTAAATACCTGTTTTTGGAAATGGTGAATAATTTTGGTTTTCTTGTTCCAGGATATCGGTTTAACGTATGCATCTGGTTATAATATTGTTGACCTTTATAACGGCGACGACTATGGATTGCTCTTGCCAGAGAACGAAATTTCAGTTCTGGTGAATCCATCAGGAGTTATCTTCGTGAAGGCGACAATCCATTCCTAAATCGAAAGATTTAGAAATTAAGAATTTCAGAAAAATTGCAATATGAATTAGAAGAAACGGAAATTTGTTAATGAAGCCTAATTGTACAATAATAAATCTAATTCCACAATAAAGAATCTGTCCACATTCGAATTTTAGAGAAAATTAATATCATAACTCACCGTATTATGTTCTATCAAACCTTGCCTTCAAATGCCGCTAGATCCGCTTCGCTTGACTACAAAATAGAAATTATTCTTCATAAAATGTTCAAATAAATTCTTATTTTATTAAATAAGTATTATGAGTACAAGCACACATCACATGCATAAACAAAGTCTTCAATCTCCATACTTCTTTAAAATTCACAAATGTTCCATTTCATAAAACTTATTATTAAATTTAAAAACATTCAGTAATAACAACCAAAGCACATTCATTTCCCATCGTTTGCAACATTCAAATTAATGGTTACAAAAGCTGAAATCTATCACCTAGGCAGAAGTGGTGAATATCAAATTGCAGTGGGAAATTATGCGGTGAAAAAGAGCTTCAATATGAAAATTCATCTCTGATACGAGAATAAAAATCAGAAAAGCAGACCACTTTTGCATAGTCGCTTGACCGATCATTGATTAAGGTAACGAATGGCTTTATGATTGCATTATCCATAGATTGCGATGTTAAGATGATGAATCCCTAACTTTATAATAAATGTAAATTTCATAAAAACCATACTGGGGGATTTTGGGAATGGTAAAACATCTAAAAAATAATGAAACTGGCTTGCAGTTGGGCTCTGTTTGGGCTTAGTTTGCCAGTTTTTTTTTTTTACTAATACCAAACAAAATTATCAGCTTGAAAATACACATATCACAATATGTTTTGATTCTTCAAACTAACTTATATTTCATTTAATAATTCATCGAAAAAACTTGGGATGACATTGTAAAATTAAATATGCAACTATCCTTTTAAGGAACGGTACAAATTATCGTGGAGGTAAGTGACATGCATAAATTTACTACAAGTAAGCATAAAACAATATTGGCACGTGATGAATTGCCCTAGAAAAAAATATGATGCATTGTTTAAATTTATGCAACTTTTCATGCTAGCCATAGGATTTAATACCGTAGTACACCAAGGATTCTCCGCTGTGCTTTGGATTAAACTTTTCCAGGGTTTGTTAAAAAAAAGTAAATAGTCTTTCTGCTGTTTACAAGTAATCGTTTTCGAAAAAACAAAAAATAAAATGGAGTATTTTAGATTTTGAACTTCTTAAAAATCGATAAATAGTATTGCTAATAGTTGATTTTTAAGTATATTCCATTATTGTTTTAAAAAAGCATTATGAGACTGCTATTGTTTTATAGAATTTGGGAAAGATAAATATTGACTTATTATTCAAGATTTTGAAAATCATTTTGTGAGAATACTATACAACAGGGATCAAAATCGACAGACACTTCAACTGGACTTGCACTTGACACCGATTACATGTCCTTAATTTCACAAATAAATTAGAATTTTGTGCAAACAATGACCACATCGTAAAGTAAAATTCAAACCAAAATTCTCAATTTGCTTTCAACAATTATGCATTGTGAAAAAAAAATTAAGTAAAATAAAATAAGGGAAGGCATAAATTAATCCATTAACTGTACCAGCAGCACTTGTTTGCTTAAATAAGGGGATCATATACAATCTTCCGGGTGTTTATAAAAACTGTTAAAATGTATATCACAATAGGCTATCTTAATATGAGTAACTTACGGGAGCAACGTTCTAGTTTTCCCAGCCTTTCAGATCAACCTTAATTCCTCATAACAGTCCGTTTCACAAACTCGCTTAGAATTTTCTGTTATCAACTTCATGTTTTGTTTCTTGAATGGACGCAGACATAAACCTTCCTTCACGAGACAACGTCACTTGAGCAACCAACGAAATGAAAAGTGCCTTTCAAGGAAGAATGTGCTACATTTTTATGAAATAAGTTGATTTGCAGCTCACAAATCTACTATATTTCGTTTTACCGTAAGATGGTTGTGGAAATTAAGTCTTGGAGATTACTGGGAGCTAGTAAACATAAAACAAGAAGGATTTGGTAGGGCCACATTTTAGAGGAACTATCATGGCACTCGTTATGGAAAAACTTAAAAAGACACGAATGCCATGATCAGAATAAGCAGCCCAAAATTTAACCAAATTCTGCAAACAGCGTTTGGAATTTCAGGACCGCCACAATGAATATAACAATTTTCTAAAACCAGGGTAAACGAAAATATCGTATTACTCGAGCAAATTTTAAAAATAAACGCTAAAAGGGAAACTTGCAATATATTTACAGTGCATAAATAAATGGCCTGCACTTCCGATTGTAGGACAATTCTTCTAAGAAAGGCACAGCAGGATGATAAAATTTGATAGCGAAAGGCAAAGGCTTATTACGCCAGCATTCAATGGAGAGGATATGGAAGACGTGAAAGGGATGCAGAGATGAAAATCATTTTGACAACGTTCTATCCCTTGCTACCGGGCCCAGGGAAACCTTAACCAGTACACTAATCGGATGATACAAATGAAGCGAACATTTTAAATGAAAAGGTCGTGAAACGATTATGGGTGAGACTCCAATGGACTTTCGTACCAAACGCTTTTGACAGTTTGGACGGTATTGACGAAACCACCAACAAAATTGCTGAATTTGGGTAGAACCTTTTCACCATCTAACCCCAAAGTCTAAGGGCATACACACATTTTAAGGCACTTCGGATTTTTTGTACAAATTTATGTTGCAGCGCATGCTAACCGGGGGATGATTGAGACTAGAGATGAGCGTGATCATCTGTCCAAAGTGGAGACGATCTTGAGAAAGGAGTGAGCTAATGTGAAGCAGCACTGAACAACTTATGTAACAAAAAAGTTTCAATAACAGCCTTCTTTCCAGGAATCTTCGTATGTTGTCTGCCGCCTAGATAGAGTAGGGATTGAAGACCTTTATAAAAACAGATATATATATTAGTAGGCCAGACTTGATGTTCCCAACAATGTCTGAAGCAGTAAAGCACACAGGATTTGAAGGATTTTTGAAAATTTTGATGCATATAGTTATTTCATATTAAAAAAACTTGGTTTATTTCTTGAAATAAGTTGAATATAAAATACCAGAATTATCTACAAATTGCGTTAAAATTAATAAAACTATGCAGCTGAAAAAATCACTGCAAATCCTGCAATTACTCGGTCAATCTGAAAATAACAGCACAAAATTAAGATTATCTAAAAATAATTACTGTTGGAATAACCTAAACCAGAAGAATCGACAATTTGTAAATAATTTATTATCCCAAGGATCTTTGGACCTTCGAAAAAAACTAGAAACTGATTACAAATAATTCACGATATTTTATACTTAAAACCAAATACAATTTAAATAGTAAAATCTTAAAAAAGGATTTAGTTGGAAAAAATGAAAAATATGTATTTTGTTTTTAATAGGCAGAATGTTTTTAATTCAATTTTCATTTTAAACTACACTGTAAACATTTAAAAAAAAATCCAGGTATTGGACAAATTAAGAATGCATTTTTATTTTTGCAATTTTAAAAAATAGCAGAACCAATTTTATTCTTCTTACTCTCACAGATGTAAACTTATTCGAGAGGGCTCTTAATCTTTTAATGAACCTATTCTTCTTGTTTTGTACACCATGTATTTTGCAATCGAGGTATTCTCAAAATTACCTTGATCTCAGCTTCGGTATTCTACTGAGGTTACCACACTTGGAATTTGGGCTGTCTCCCACGGGCGGCGAATTTCGCACGGGAATACCAGAGGCCCTAGTTGCGGGGGAGGCTGAGCGAGGTGTTGTTCCGCCAGCCCGTCTAACTGGTGATACTGAATACCTCTGATTCTTTACAAGCTAAAAAAAAGTTGCTGGATTATTCAATATATTCGATACTACTTAATTTAAAAAACAGATATGTATAATGACTACTTTAAATAATAATTTAAACATTTGGGGATAAAATTACACCCTTGCTGAGCTTCAAAATTACAGAATTACAGAAGCGAGAACTAACCCACATTTCAGCACATGCTATGACAGGGCAGTTTACAAGCAAGAGTACAAAAATAAAATTTACACCAAGTTGTGAACGTAAATTTCACAGATTGCAATTAAGTCTCCATGTTAAGCCTCAAAAGGTTCATTGTTTTCTCAGAATTGCTTTGTGTGGGCTAGTTTAACGATGCATCACCCCTTATAAATACAGGATACCACCGTAAACAAACTAACCAAAAGAATAAACATTTATGGAGTTGCAAAAGAGTGTCATAAAACATCGCGTAACAATGGTACAACGCTACAACAACTTGCCATTAAATGAAGCTGTGAATAAACACCAAAACATCTATATATCCATCGATAAAGCAAATAAATAGTTAACATAATTGTTGTACATAAAGACTAGAATGAAGTTCTAGAACAAGTCTCAAAGCAGCTTTAATACTGTCAATTCGTATCTAAATTAATTCCACAAACAACAAAAACCACAATATAGTCGTACGCAGCATCGTAATTTTTAAATAATAAAACCGTTTAACTGTATCCCATAATTTAAATTCTGATTTACCTGCTCCCGACTGCCGTACAAGTCGCCATTAGCAGGGCCGTTTAACCTCCTTGAGTTCTGGTTGAGCAATCCTCGTGGTGGACACAGGCCGTTTTGAGGCCTTGCTAAGCCTGGTAGCAACCTTTTACCGCCTGAAAAACCAGTGAAATTTTTATAATTAAATCATGCACGACAAGTAATCTAAAACCTCCGATCAAGTGACTGCAAAGAGAGAGGACAACTTGCCTGAATTGTGTGCCCGGCCTTCATCGAAGTATTGAGAACCTCGTGGACTTACTGGTGGACTGGCACTCGCACTACTCGTTCTACTTGACAGTGCCCTAGGGCTACCTAAAGGTTGACGAGCAAAACGTTCAAACATGTTAATTTGTTGTAATATAAATGCCGAGATAAACGTATCGCAGTCTAAATTAACTTACTGTCGTTCATTGATTCGGTCCCTGTCACTGAATGCATGGAATTTCCGAGCATCTCGTGGCCATCCTGCTCAGCAGGCATAAGGGGTGAAAGTGCGGATCTCTGACTTGAGGAACTTGTTACTAAACAAAGTGAAAAGAAACAAAGAATTTTATTGGAATTCACATGCGTAACATATCACGAATAACTATTAACGAATGAAAAGCTTTGTCCGATTTCGATTAATAACACAAGGATAAAAAACCTAGACGAAAATAATTACCAGAATTTCGCCGCGGCGTTGATGGAGGTGAACTTTGCCGTAAACCTTGCATAAAAAGAATTGTTAACGTAAGTAGAGAGAACAGTTAGATTGCATGCAATTCATCGTAGGAATCCACCCCGTCATTAAGTGCTTACTTTCTTCCTGTAGCCTGGCTATTGTGTGTATATCGATGACATCAGTTAATGGCGGTGTCGCGTTACCCCCTAACGTTTCCTCGCTGACGGGGCCATTTTGCATCCGTTCACTGTCTATCGATAGCTCTAAGGGCAACCTTTTCTTGGGCCGTGTGAACGTTCGAGTATCAATAGCTTTTTGTAATCTAGGATCTGAAATGAATTAAAGTTTTTATGTTTCTCACATTACTGTACCGCTACATACGATCATAACCCACTCTTTTATTCAGAATAACTTAATATGAGCAAAATTACAATGTACAAAACTTACTTAATGAGAGTTTTGAATTTAATGTCAATTTGTTCCTCTGTTCAGTGAGATCTTCCGTGCAAAGTTGAGGCCTTCGAATTATGCAATTGGCAGGACTTGAATATAAGCTCGAATCTAAAGTCGGATTAAAAAGAGGTTAAACAATCAACAATATAAAAGTACCTAAAAACGATATGCCGAAGGTAGATAATTGCACTCCAACAGAACCTGTTTGAAATTCAACAATCGTGCGAGACAATGAGTAGTTCTACCAACATGTAGTGTTGAAATAAATTATCTTCAACACTTTTTTTTATGAAATTGCTGATTAAGGGCAGTGCCTTGTTTTGTCTGTGCTCCAAATTAAAAATGGATAACATAATTCCGTTAAATTAATGACACTTTAGGCTACTATTTGGCAGACAATAATTGCAATAAGAAATCAGAACAAACTATGATGTGAAACCTGGATAAGAATTAATCGATGTTAATTTTTTGCAATAAAATAGAACCTTGATGAGTCACATCTCAACTCCTTACAATTTATATCAATTAATGAGAGCAAATTTCAAAATTAAAAGGTTTAATCAAATAAAAATTAATTAAAATAAAAATATAAATTAGAAAAGTTTTTCCAGCAAATATTAATTTCACAAAAATGTAGTATAATTTTCTCCAGAATTATGCACTTTCATGAACATGCATTTTAATGTTCCTGTACAATTAATTTAGAAAGTTATCTTAAATACTACCATGTGCCTGATATTTTTTCATGTAGCCAAGATAATGACCCTGTAAAATTAAATCTGCATTTTCCTGGTTTCACGGTTCAGAGGATGTACATTCTCAAATTAAAATTTAATCTGGCCACATCGTGATGTTGCCGCACAGAATGTAGCATAAACTGTCTAGGGTATTTGATGGTAATTGTGCTATGATTTCCAATATTCTAGTGACAATTTCTACTATATGATTTTTTGCCCCATGGATAAACTGCTAAAAAATGTGGGAAAAGCACATGTGCCGGTACATCGCTGTACCACCGTATCTGAGAAATACATCTAATAAATGAGGAGAAATATATCTAATTATTAAAGCTCCACCAGGTTGTGCAAGGATTAGACCAAATGAGCTCACAGTCCCACAAATTAACTAGCGCTACCATAGCAGATCTAAGGCCAAATGGTGGAAGTGTAGGTCCTAGTTCGTTCACGAATTAATTAGGCCATTGGGCGTTTCCGAGACATTGACAACGGGTATTATATTTGTTTGATATTTTCACTTGATTTGAAAATGAAATTAATTCAAAAGTATTTGAAAATTAATGTTTTCATTATAATGAAAACACATAGGTCATAGGCCTCCCCCACCTGTTCGGAAATTCTCCACTTCCAAAGGGACCCTATTTGCCTTTACCAGGAGAATAAGGCCCCTTCAAAATTGTAGAGGTCCGAGACACCTATGGCTGGCCTGCAAAAAAAATCCAACAGCATCATATGCCACTATATGTCAATTAAAGACTGAATAATAGACGCAAATAATTGGTATGCGTATAAAGTACAATGTTGTGCGTGGTCATGTGGTCGCATCCTGAAAGAGTAGCATTTCCGTGATTTTATTTGGTTTGCTTGGATCACTGCCTAAACCATCGGCCCACATGCCAAATAAAACTTTTTTTGAAAAGCTACCCACACACGGTACACAATTTGGCAAAACCAGAGTTAGTTAGTCATCATACTTCGAGTGAGCTCTTCGATTTTGTTGACCAGGCCCCTTTTCACAGCCTGGATTTCGGTGTTTTGGCTATCATCCACATCGCTGCGCACCCATTGGTAGGGGCTGAGTGCTTTCTGCTCGGCCGTCAGTTGTTTCGGCGACTGGTATAACCTGTGGGTTCAGAAATATATAAAAAAAAATAAGTGAGAGGAGTCGGGATATGGTAAAAGCCTCATCATGCAAACAACTCGTCAACGTGCATCCCAACAATATGTGTCGTGCAGTGCAACTGGTTACTGGTTACATAAATCAGGCGCTGCACATCCACCATGGACAGTTGAATGACCACTTCACATGTTCAGAGAACGAAAGTGAGATGCCAAGAGAGAGGGGTCAGGTTAAAAATTCAATTTCACCCACACAGAGCCGCAGATATCGCCATGTCAAACCTGCCTTGAGAGAGCAAGTCCAAGAACACATGAAATAAAGAAAGAAGCGTTGAACCTTGCGAGAACATGGTTCCTGAGAGGTTAACAATACCAATGCACTGCAAATTATAGCCGGTGGGCAGGTGTACATTCATGGAAATATGGTTAGATACTTTTAACAACAAGGTGGAGAACCCTCCAGGGAGTTTGCGCAAGTTTTTTAACAGGTGAATGAATCTCAAAAGTTAATTTTTTTTTGTGAGAAGGTCGGGTATCGCAATATCCGGATAGCCAAAGCCAAGATAACAAAACTGGAAGTCGTGAACTATCTTAGCCAAGATATCTGATATCAGTATCATGTCTAGAGATTTCAGTTTTCACCTGACGACCCAACGTGCTCACAGCTCCATGTGACGAAGCAACGTGAATGTCAATTTCCTGCACAGGTGCCATCCTATCAACAGGTGTTGAAAGTTTCAACAACTGCCAATTTCACTGCAACCAGGCCATCATTTCCATCCAAATACCTTATCAAATTTGATGTCTAGGCCAAAACAATAAAAAAAAAACGTGCTCAAACCCAAGGGCATTGCAATAACCCAATTATAGACAAACGTGTCTGTCCTGTGACACAATAACACTCATTAGCCATAATAAGATTCACCAGTGCCGGAAGTCTTGCGGTGCCGGTGTAAGTGATCTCCATGAATTTGCATACGAGGTACATGAATACTATTACCATAATGAATTTCTTTTTCTCAAATATGCAGCTTTTTCAATAGGTAAAAAAAATTCTCATGAAAACAATCCAAGATAAGCGAAGCATTCTCGTTTTAAAATATTGGCGTCTTAGACTCAGCCAGGTGAAGCCTGTTTCATGCAAATGGGTTCACCGAGCACATTTGAACTTATGCAAGATGATGCTTCTTAAAATAAACACATTGACACTTTACACCACTTGCAGGTGATGAAACCCCTTTTTTGAGAAATGCTATGACATCACTTACAGACGTCACTGGTTCAATACACACACAGTCATAAAGAGAGCCATGTGGTAATGCTATCACCCAAGTAACACGCAACGTTGGGCCATTCATGGGCCGTTGGGGAACCTAGTAGTTTAATATTGGCAATCAACGTTGGTCTAAAAACAACTTTCAATGCATAGATAATATGCACTTTATCGCAAAAATATTCAAACAATTAGGTTTTGTGGTGCTTAAGGGCCCAATGGCATCCATGGCCAGAGAGGGCCCAAACATTGATTGAGGAAACCATTTAATAATGGTTAATTTATTGATGGTATTTCATTAGTTAAACATTGGTCCAACGTTTGGCCATAACACAGTAATTTGGATGTGGGCCCAACCAATATGCAACAGAATTCCAACCATGGCCCAACATTTAGCCATCAATTTTTTATTACTTGGACAAGTAGCTCAAAACTGAGCAAAACAATGTAAAGATCTCGTGCTATGTCGAGTTAAAAAATGCCCTGGATATTCGAATTTCAATAGGCATTCTCATCAGCGGTGTTATTCACGAAAAATGTTATTTATTATTTTGAATGTGTTATGGTTGAATGAGTTTGCGATTTGAAAATACCACAACTTCAAGTAGGTATACATTAGCTATAATGTTTTACGAGTTCATTTAAACAATGCAAAGTAAATCAAGAAGAAAAACCTATTTTTTGCGTGCCTTGATTTTTAGTTTTAAATCTAGTCTAGAGAAAATGAGAAAAACATTAAACAGGGCAAGGTTTGGACAACCTGAAATATTTTCCTACTGTTCCAGCCAGTACTACTTTAAAAATAAATTTGAAACAGTTCGACAATTACAAATTTGATGTCTAGCAGAAAACATGTAGGTGTATCTTACACTTGCAAGAAGGTCTATGTAAATTTCAATAGAATCAACTTAGTTTTTGACAACTAACAAGGGTTGCCCCATACCACTAAACCAGTCATCAATCAATTCATTTCAACAAACAAGAGTTGCACTCTAGGTCATATTAGATTCGTATCAATTGAAAATACTGAGCTTGAACTACATTTGCTCTATAAAATTTATGCAAATCGGTTCACAGCTAGTATGAAATCCATAACTGACAATACAAACTTAATACAGGGTTTGACCCTAACGAAATACGTTTTTGTTATAAATCGTTTACAAAAATATCAAGCAATAATGTGCATACTGCAGTTTCCCCAACTTAGCTGTGATAATGTATGGTTTAGTTCGAGCTTCAGTGCCCCAAACAACATTCCCATGTAATCTAAGAAACTGATTCCCATGTTTATATCAGAATAAAGCAAAAATGCATTTTCCCAGGACACACACTCACACACCAAGGTTTCAATTTTCGTTTGACTCGGTTTGAGAAATTATTTTTAAACGTCTGGCCATATTCCCCTGACAATTTGGCAATTGTTCGAAGGCTTTTCCCAGTATTTTCCGGCCCGAACACGTTCTTGGAAACGTGGGACACAAACGTGTACTATTTTCATCGTTATAATTGCGCTTCAAGGCTTGGTGATCTACACCAGTAGCATATAAATTCGCTGACCAGCAACATATTCGTTGTATCCATTTTTTTCGCCCTACCATTTCCAAACAAAAGCCAATGTCAAGACCACCTGGTGTGGACTCGCTTGGCTGACAAATCGAAACCCTTAAAACAAACTGTTTAGGCCGAAAGCGTTTGACTAGATCGTGCTATGCATGGATTATTTAGTGGTCAGTATCCAGACTTCACGCATGAATCAAGGAACCTATGCAGAAAAAAAACCAAAAACAGCACTACACGAGTCCTTAAAACAATTACATCATCGTCGACCCGGGTCCTGTCAAAGAAGGTCCTAAACCAATCTGTGGATGAGTGAATCAGAAATCCCACCTACGAGAGCTTATGACACCCACGAGGAATAATATTACCTTACAAAGCAGGTTGCACGTTTCGCACCAAATACTGACGAGTGTAGGCGGACGAGTTACCGAAGCACCAGGTACAGGTACCTTAATGGGGTAATAAGACCACCATATCTCGCAGCCACAAAATTACATCTATTTGGTCCATGCGTGTCTTGTCTTTCAAAATCAACAATACAAACTTTTCTAAAAAAAACATGCTAAGATGTGGGTTGTAGACATACATACACTTCCCCCAAAAACACAACCGCACAGCCGAGAAAGCATGACGAGACATGCTGAAACTTCCAACTCGTTGGTCAAGTTCTTCTAAAACTCAGGATTCATGTAACGAGTCTTGTCCACCTGCATTGGCAAATAAAGCACAAAGCCTTTGGAATTCAATCTTCCAATGTAATGTTTCTGCAGCAATTACAGCAGGAGATGCAGCAATTACGCAGAGATGGTTCTTTCATTAAGAAACGCAATAAAGCGCACACTTATAAGAGTTCCACAAACATTAGGCTGCTAATTGGTGGACAAGACGAATGCTCCAACAAATATCTAACTCGTTTATAGTATAATAAGCAATTTGGTGAAGTAACACTGCCTTCCTAAAGTAATTTCCTTCAGATCAAAGTACATGCAGTTGATCATTAAATCTAGGAAAATCTAGTAGTAAACAATTAATGTCAGGTTCAAAGTTTCGTATCTGAAAAGAGGAAGTTTAGTTCTGGATAATATTGAAAACGTTTTGTCAATTTACCAGTTATGGTCAGTGCAATTTGGCAGGTAGTGCGACCATGTGATCTATGTATTTATAACTACTCTCTTGGTCTGGCACAACGTAATTTCAGTCTGGTGCTGTATTGATCTGAGCATTAAAAGCAGTAGCATGCTTGCAAGCCCTCAGAGAAAACGTAGTAGATGTCATTTGAGATAAGAAATGGTGTGCCACTGCAATAATCCTAGTAATACCAAGGATATTTATGTATAAAGACCGATGGGTCATTCCATGAGTAACGGAATGACACTTTGTACAACTAAAATAATTGCTGGTAGCCAGCTGTTCAATGCAGT
>JAUJYV010001643.1:0-16333 GCA_033995625.1 Ophyiulus pilosus
ATTATCGTATTTTACATCAATTTCTATGGTAAAAATTGTTTCGCTTAACGAGTGTTTAGCATAACGAGCAAGACTCCAGAAACAATTATGCTCGTTATGCGAGGTTCCACTGTATGGGGATTGCGCTGTTCATCTTTTTTAAAATAAGGTTAGAATTTTTTAGGATTATAAGCAAATTCGAATTTGCATTTACCGAAACGGATTCTTTCCAGTTGGATAAAAACATCATAAGAATTCAAGGTTGGTTTTTTACTCACTTGTATTGGTCTCTCATTTTCCTAATATTATCTCGGACAGCACAGATGAACTCGTCGTGACCAATTGTGTAGGTAGACACTATTATAATCTGGTGCCAGGACTGCCTTGTAGATTAACGAAAGTACATGAAACGATTAAATGATTGTCGCTATTAACATCTAATATCAAATGTTTTGTTAAAATGTTTTTGCCTGTGATCGTGTAAGTCAGATAAATATGCGTGATTTCAAAACGTGTATTTCTTGCGTTAATAAATGGTTTTTTTTGTGTTCTGTAAACATATGTTTAATGATCCAAATTAGATGTGTATCGCTTTCATGGTTGTTTTATTAATAGTGTAGATCGATGGCCAACCAAAAAAACTATTTGGGGGCCGAGTGTTGGACAACAATCTGCTAAATAGACTCGTTGTGCCGTGACAATTTTTGTCTATAGGTATTGTCGTAACGGCAATATAGACCAAATCAAAAATTACATGATTATTTTTTATAATTGAGGCAACTGCGAGCAATGTTTCTTCAAAATACATAAAGTAACTTACTTTCTAATAACATCTAAAACAGCAGAAACTCGCTGATTCATAGACGGTAAGAGTGATATCAAATTACTCGATAATTTCTAAATATAAAAAATAATTGAAAATTGGTTTACATAAGTATGCACATAGACCACGCACAAGTATAGACGATGTAATTAATACCTGTTCCATCGCTTCCCAGTGTAAATTCGCGGCGAAAATAGGAATATTTAAATTATCGGCAAAATGAGTTAAATAGTTGATGACTTTTGTGTCACTGTCGATTGCATAATCAATTGCTAAAACCAGCACGTCGAAATTCTCAGGCTCAATGCTTTCGCGAAAGAGGCTAATAATTTCTGAAATGAAAGCAGTTTTGTTTAAAAGTAGTGGATTTCAATTTAAGAACCTATATTTTTTATATCATAGAGATCGCGGTTAGCTGTTAGCTGTTAGATTCAATTCAATTCAAATCAGTACCCTACAGTCAGAAAATGAATGCCATATGGTAAGACGTCGTACTCAATTTCAGAAGAATGCTTCTTCGTTAGTAGCGACTTAAACATCATTGTTAGATTGAATTTTTAGTAAATCAGGAGAATTACCAGGTAGGCTATTCCATCGTCTAATCGCATGTAAAAAGATGGACCAATAGTAAGCGTATCCGTCTTGGCACGAAGCTCGGTCAAAGGCCCTTTGAATGATTATGTCTACTCCTAGAGTGCTCGTTAGGTGTTAATATAATGTGAAGCATGAGAAAGATTAAAACGTTTGAAAATTCCAATAGATAACATTTTGCGTCTGGACCTCAACGTGTCCCAATTTAGAGAGTGGAGCATTTCTGTCACAATCGCGGAATGTTGATAACTGCCCTTAACAAATCTGGCTGCCCTACGCTGGACCATCTCTATATCCTGAATATGAACCATCCTGCGAGGGTTCCAAACAGGTGCGCAATATTCCAACATAGGACGAACCAGAGTTGCGTAGCTAATTTCCTTTGCATTTTGCGCATATTCTCGAAATACGCGTTGAATGAATCTAAGGCGTTGGTTCGCCGCACTAACAATTTTTGTGTAATGGTGATTCCAAAGAGGTTTTTCGTAATATAAACTCCAAAGTACTTGACAGTATCGACGACAGCGAGTTGAACACCATCCAGAAAGTACTCAGGTTGGGAAGTTTTCCGTTTACGAGAGAAACACACCAGCACGCATTTCACCTTATTTAATTTTAACAGCCATTCATCGCACCAGGAAGCCAGTACGACGAGATCGCCCCGCAGTTTGGTTGAGAAGGCCCTTCCGCCCTCATCCACTTCATCGTATATATTTTCCACTTCGCATTGGCCTAATGTCTGCTCTACCTGACACTATTTATATTTCTTTCAAACGGAGGGTTCCAAAATGAGCCAATAAACGCAAAGTTATGCACGTTCTGCCTAATATTCGCCAGCCAGTATTTTAGCAATTTGGACTTCTCACCCAGATGTGTGGAGCCTTATTTTGGGAATGGACTTTATACAAACTCAGAAGTTCATTTGTTTGAAGTTCATTACCCCAGTCTGCTCAAGTATTTAGTTCAAACTCCGGTTTCAAGTGAGCACGCCTTTTGATGAGACCACTTTCTTTGCTGTTGTCACATATAATAATTTCGCAACAAATGGTTCACTTTTCTCTGTAATTTTGCAAGGTGGATTTCAAAGCAATTTTCTTCCTCTAGGTTTCACTTTCATCTGCCTTGATATCGCGGTATGCAGATTTTCTCATTTTTGTTGGTCCGTGATCTAACCAGTTGGACAAGGAGGGTTCAGTGGAGTTGCTTAGTCAACCTAAACACATGGTACCGAGCACTTGTTCCCTTTTGTTGACGTACTCGTACATCTGGCATGCGGGTCTAGACCCTCAATTCAATTTATTACCTTAGGGTCCGCATAGAATATAGTCAACAGATACATAAATACAAAACATTCAAATTCGCACCGAATACAGTATACATCAGTTGATCACCCAATTTGTAATTAACCAGATTTTTACCCTCCTTCTATAATAAGAACCTTCAAAAAATAGCACTCACCAGTGGCGCAGCAGTTTTCATGTGGCAGGAGAATGATCTTCGGCAAGTATAAAAATAGACTGTTTAACTCATGCCTCGGTAAATCGTAGGAATGGTGATTAAAGTATTTAAGAGTATCATTATCAAATTCGCGTATGTTTTTTTCAAAATTTTTAATGTTCGACATAATGAGAACGTTAGCGGTTCCGCTATCATGAACAATTATTCCGATTTTAGGAACATGCTTTGGCTTTAGTTGTGTGGCTTCACCAGGGTCAATAATAAAACTGCCCTGAAACAACAGAATTAGTCCATTAATCCACCACATGAAGTCCATTTAGGACAAATGCACTCGGAGCTGGACGTAAAACAACTTCAGATATGGACAAACTGTTGTCTTATTCCGTGAAAAACGAGTAAATTAGCAAATATACATTTGACGTGAGTATAGATGCAAAATAATCATTACAACTTATTACGTGCAAAAGTTAATTTCTAATTTGCATAATTTGCTTTTAAAATACGTTACGAACCGAGTGATCTTATGCATTTCCCATACTCCAATATTGGATGATATATTTTAAGAGCCGGCATTTATACAAATTAAAATTTCATATACTCGCACTGAAAGCTGCTTTTGTCCACTAATTCATTATTATATTAATCATTAATATTCAAATTTGTATAATGCAATTAGAGTAAATTCATAAAATTAAAGAGTAAACTTAAACTTGTTACAGTCGATTCTGCTTTATCTGGGCACTGGTTAATCTGGGCAGCCATTTATTAGGGCCAAATTGTCAAGAACAAATCCGGACAGTATATATTTTTTAACTTCGCATATTCTAGGCAGCCGCCTAATCGGGGCAAAACGCCTCCGCCGGATGTGTCCAGATTAAGCGGAATCGACTATATTTTCTTGAAATTTTGACAAAACTAATATAACTTGTCATGTTTTATCTGAGCGTTTTTTTCCATTAAAATTTTCATTAACTTTATTAATGAAAATGCCATAAATAAATTCATTCATTATCAACAACAAAAACAATCAACTAATTATGTAACTATTTGTTTTATCAAATTCTACTAAAAATTGTGAATTTTTATCATACTTATCGCAAAATCCCACCTCCTAGACTAGACGCCACAGAAGGGCGACTATCAACTATCTCAATAGGCTCTGGGACACCTCCCTCACTGCCCCAGACACACATACACCTCAACCAGACTCCATTCTCGAAAGACATGCTCATTAAAACAATAAGCCTTGACCTCAATCCAACTGATCTATTTAAACAATACCCGGATAACAAACTAATGGACGAGTTGCTGGACCAATACAACTATACGTACACTCGCTTTCCACACATTTCCCAAACAATGGACCGCCAATGTCACTTATCCAATATATCGTGGAAGAGAACCGGGGATAACATCGCGATTCTCCAATCCATTGTGAGAAGGACCCATATCTCCAACTTACACCTTCATGGAGGATCTCGCATGTGCCTTCGACTCGGCCGACCCTGTGGACCCCCTGTGGACCTCTTGGTTTCCCTCCTCACCTTCTTCGTAACATCTCATCCTTCTATGCCCAACTAACATGCCAAGTCAAGACTGCAGAGGGTTACACCTGTCTTCCTAAAATCACTGCGGGGGTTCTCCAGGGTGACCCCCCTCAGCCCCTGCCTCTTCATCCTTTTCCTGGCCGACCTCCCACAATACCCACCTCGTTCAAGAGGTTGTAAGGTCGGTGGGGACTCCATTCACTGCCTGCTCTATGCAGACGACATCCTCTTGATGACCTCAAAATAACGAGCCACGAGGGCTCTGCTGGCCTCACTCCATAACTATATGACATTAAACTACCTTTCTCTAAATACATCAAAATCAAAAGTACTTATCTTCAGCCAAAGGAGGGCCCGGTCACCACGAAACACATTTCTCCGTGGCAGAAATCCCCTCGAGGTGGTCGGCTCGTGGACATATCTGAGGATTAAATTTATTCATTAGGGCTTACCCTCGGAGCACTTAAGGTCCCAATAAATGCCAACCAATGGAAACATCAGTAATGGAGGCAAGATCAAACGTGACTTCCGAGTTGATTTGGAGGCATAAAGAGATCTTAATACAAATTACAATAATTCATCGATGAAGTTCTGCACAGCTTCCAGCTTCCCGTCACATATGAATCTTATCTCTGCCCTATGGCATGTCTACGCGCTGACAGCAGGGTTTTGAGTTGAATTGAATGTGGCATACTGACCTGAACTAACGTGGGAAGATCATGTACACGAATTGCGGGTTCTCCTTCAGGCGTCTACATAATGAACTAACTGAACGCCATGAGTGCGCTGCTCTCATTGGGGAGTTCAAGGTCATGCTTCTCCTTTCCCGCCATTTCACTAAAATCTTTTGACCTGTCTTAGTGCCAACATGGATTTTTGCGTGCGATTAGACGATGGAATAGACCACATATCATGACCACATATCTGGCATGCGGGTCTAGACCCTCAATTCAATTTATTACCCTAGGGTCCGCATAAAATATAGCCAACAGATACATAAATACAAAACATTCAAATTCGCACCGAATACAGTATACATCAGTTGATCACCTATTTTGTCATTAACCAGTATTTTTACCCTCCTTCTAAGCTAAGAACCTTCTATACACAACACTCACCAGTGGCGCTGCAGTTTTCATGTGGCAGGAGAATGATCTTCGGCAAATATAAAAATAGTGAGTCCAACTCATCCGTGTAACTCGGGAAATCGTAGGAATGGTGATTAAAGTATTTAAGAGTATCATTATCAAATTTGCGTATGTTTTTTTTAAACGTTTCAATGCAATCCATAATGAGGTCGTTAGCTACTCCGCTATCATGAACAATTATTCCGATTTTAGGAACATGCTTTGGCTTTAGTTGTGTGGCTTCACCAGGGTCAATAATAAAACTGCCCTGAAACAACAGAATTAGCCCATTAATCCACCACATGAAGTCCATTTAGGACAAATGCACTCGGAGCAGGACGTGAAACAACTTTAGATATGGACAAACTGTTGTCTTATTCCGTGAAAACAAGTACATTAACGAATATCCATTTGACGTGAGTGGATGAAAAATAATCATTACATCTTATTACGTGCAAAAGTTAATTTCTAATTTGCATAATTTGCTTTTAAAATACGTGACGAACCGAGTGATCTTATGCATTTCCCATACTCCAATATTGGATGATATATTTTAAGAGCCGGCATTTATACAAATTGAAATTTCATATAAATTGCACGCAATGCTCGCACTGAAAGCTGCTTTTGTCCACTAATTCATTATTATATTAATCATTAATATTTAAATTTGTATAATGCAATTAGAGTAAATTGATAAAATTAAAGAGTAAACTTAAACATGTTATTTTCTTGAATTTTTGACAAAACTACGAGGGGCGTTCAAAAAGTAGTGCATATTCGTTTATAAATCGAAAAGCGGACATCGTACAGCAACAGTGAAAATACCATTGGAAAAAGGAGGAAATTTGCTATTTTTAAACATAGGACCAGAGTTTGTTGACACATTTATCCCAACGAGTGATGAGATTGTTTATAGCCCTCTCGAAAAAGCATTGGTCCCGAAGCATTGGTTGCTTACCAAGTGTATTTTACAAATCAATGTCCCAAACTTCTGAAGAATATGAAAACATTTTAAGATGGGCTTTTTCAGCATTTAATTATCAGTTCTTGGTATAGGTACACAGCAATGACATCTTTATTTCTCCTATAGACCATCGTAATATACAATTCTAGCAAAAACATCAATAATAGTATGTTAAAATTTTATGTGATATGTGAGGATTCCAGGAACTCTATCGCGCGTAACATTGCCGCTACATCTTCGCATAAATGTATTCAAAGCTAACTCTGAAGTTACATTATACTGAAAATACTGATATACGTATATAGATAATTACTAGAATTTGTAATAAAATCAATTAACTGATTAGTCGGAAAACCAAACGCCTGGGTTCCTGGGTACTCGATTCTCGATCTTATAGTTCCTATTGGACACCCTATTGCACACCTTATTGGACACCCTATTGGACACCCTATTGGACACCGTATTGTCGCAACGTTTCTTTACGTAACCGTAGACGAGATATTCAATGAACAGAAAAATGGTGGCCAAAACAATTCCCAAAAGGAGAAATATGAAAGCGCTGGTGTATTGAATCAAAGTCAGCTGATTGATGCGAGGACCATCGTCTCTTTTGGCGAGGCATTTACTGGTCAGCCAGTACTTCTGAATACGTTCTATGACACCTAATGAGAGCGCATAAAAAGCAATAAGTTCTTTCTTCAAACTTGGCTCAAGCTAATTAAGACACACTAGCATCTTTTCAAGCAAAAAAATGCACGAAAAAACCCCCTATAAAATGTCAGGTGCTTTTGGTGAATACACAGTCCTGATAAATGGATACAGGCATATTTCTGAATGTGCATCCTTGGTGACATGACATCCTCAAGGTGGGCTTTGGTTGGGGCATCTATCGTTTCTACATCCCGAATATAAACCATCCTGTGAGGGTTCAGAGGGTATCAGATGTGCCAGTCAAAACTCACCTTTATCCTGCCTGCCAAAGTTAGGGAATGAGCCTCCACCAATTACTTAGGGGCACTTCCACTACATTTTGAGGGATTTTTAACGTGCAGAGGGCATGGGGATCTACTTGGAAAGTCAGTTTTAAATCTCATCCAAACGAGTTAGCACTTAAGGAATCTTGCCCAATTCGCACCGCATTATCAAAAGAGAAGTCTAAAATGAAGGTGCTCATACCATATTCTCTGTAGTTCAGTATTTGTTGGTTGAACATCTCCAGGAGTTCGGAGTCACGAGGAAAAGCGATAGCGTAACCTTTCGGAAAATGATATGGCACAGTGAAAATTCAACCGCATTTATGTAAATGGGAGTTATATAACATAATCTCTTGGTGGTTACATGCTCCATTCTAGACCTGATTTAGGACTGATCTTTATCCCAAATATAGGATTTTACACTCGACAAACAGGCACCTGATGTGGGCACAATAGCCAAAATTTGCCAAAAGCCAAAAGGTCACTAACCAGTTAAAGCCATCTTCACTTCTTTCGTCAAAATTGTACAATTTTCGTCTTTGCTGACTTCATAATCAAGTACCGCAGCATCATAAAGAAACCCATCCAAAACACTTTCAGTGGGGAAAAACGAGATAACTCAATTATACGATTAGTGAAAAGTAGTTTTATGTGTTTATCTAGGGGAGTTTATATCCCCACTTTTTTATTTTCAGTTAATTAATATTTTCCGACCTCGAAATGTCCAATAAATATACAGAAACACAGATGAGGAAGAAATTCTAATTGGATGTTTTTTATGACTTACCCCTCTTTCACGGCACTGATCCCGTCATGTACACTGCTTCTATTAAACTGTTGAATATAATGATAAATTTCCGGATGATGGGTTTTCAGAATGGAATCGATCTTTTCTTCAGGAATCGTTCCAAAACGTGGAATGGATTCAATGGATTTTGTCAAAGAAATCTTTGAAGAAATATAAAAATACGTTATAGTCACCATTGGCTCATCGTTCGTCCCAATTAAACACCATCTTGTCCCAAATAAATGATATCCCGATTAACTGGTGGTGTAAAAAGAAGCAAAATTTACCTTCTTCTCGTTGACATTGCTTAGACTGACATATTCCTCTTCTGTAAGCATGAGGGTGGTCCAATTGGCCGTGTAGATAGCCAAAAACACGAGGGAGAAACAGGCCCACATGCAGGTCATAAGACGTCCAGATGGACTTCTAGGACCTACCACGGTCACGGAGGCACCCAGAAGATCGGCCCAAACCAGCCAATAGGAACGAAGCATTGAAAACCTGTAGTCTACAAAGAAATTTATACATATACAAAATGTAAAAATCCACCTAAAATTAAGTAAGGTTTTCTTATCTACAGGGGCAGCCAATGGCGTTGACTGATCTGATCTAAATGTTTTGATAACCGCAAATGTCGATTTACAATATATGGTGGGCAGTAATAACGTGAGTTACATTTTGTGCGCTGTGAGTTGGGAACATAATCGAAAAATATGTTTGCTGCCCCTTAAACGTCGGCAATCACTGCTTACACACGAGTATTTAAAGTTTGCCTACCTTCCATATAATTAAAATCAATTCAACTCAGTACCCTACAGTCAGAAAATAAATGCCATATGGTAGGGGGGTCGTATCCAATTTCAGGAGAATGCTCCTACGTCAGTAGCGACTTAGATATCATTGTTAGATTGAATTTCTACTAAATTAGGATAATCGCCAAGCATTCAGTCATCTAATCGCGTGAAAATAGAAGGACGAATAGTAAGCATCCGTCTTGGCACGAAGATCGGTCAAAGGCCCTTTGAGTGATTATGTCTACTCCTAGAATGGTCGTCAAGCGTTCATATATATATGAATTAAGATAAAGATTAAATCGTTTGAATAACCCCATAGATAACTTTTCGCGTCTGGACCTCAGCGTGTCCCAATTTAGAAAGTGGAGCATTTCTGTCACACTCGCAAAAAGTTGATCACTGCCCTTAAAAAACCTGGCTGCCCTTTTCCTTTACATTTTCCTCACATTCTAAACTACAGTAATATATATATATATATATATATGTTCGTAATTATATTCGAAAAAGCTCACCTTTAGGATGTCTTTTGGTCCTATTGTACACGGTCGGGCTCATCCATTCAAATAGAATAATGAAAGATGCGGTGAGGGGTAAACTTACAACCAGTATCATCACCCAAAGTACTGTGTCGAAAAAACCTGTAAAATTCAAAAAATAATATATGGACATCTATAATCTACGAGAAATTATGAAATGAATTTAAAATCAGCTTATATATTGCATTAGAAGCTCAAAGCAAATTAGACGGCATTAATGCTGGTAAGATAGAGTGGAAGTTATACAAACAAACAACAAATTGAATATAGAATAAACAATATGAGAGGTTAAAATGAATCTCACGAGGCCCAATGATCGCAAAAAATAGGGTCACTCGAGCCAGTGCGAGGGACTAGCCAGCAAAAAGTGTTGGACCAAAAATATTGACATATTTGTAACGCTCACCGAAAAATGTATCTGGAGTGAAGTTTCTGGGTCTGGAGTTTTTGACTATTAAAAACGCAGATCCGGTTTCCAGGAAAGGCATCGTAAAATCTATGACCTTCGACCTCGATGAACTTACGCTTAACGATAACGAAAAGTCCAAATTTCCATCAATCAGATCAGCGACCAAATCATTCCACCGGCCATTCTGCAAATATGCAAACATTAAAATATGTCATCCTTAAATGTCAGGTTCGGTTGTTCCCTTATGACAACCATATCTAATTAAACCTACTTCCACCAAAATAAGGATTTGCATTTGCCATGCCCTTTAAAACCCTTACTGACTGCGCCTTAAGGAATGTAGTTGGTTGGAGTTTAAAAAACTACTCCAGACATTCGAGGTCATAGATGGCCTAAACATTTATGGGGATTTTCCCATATGTTTTCACAAGTCGGGTAAAGGAAGGAGGAAATAGAAGTGTAAGAGCAAATGCATTGTGGGATTCATCCCACCTGGCAACTGGTATTAGTATTTTGGATTTGTGAATTGTTTTTGTCAATTGATCTTAGATATACTAAGAGTCGACCCGTTTGATAATTAATATAAATTTCTTTAAATTGGCATTTTTTTCCAAATACTAAATTTTACAATTTGGTAATTAATTCGTCGTATCGCGGTGGATTAATCGTCCTAGAGCTTTACCTTTTTGGTCTGAAACAGCTCATACGTGAAATTCAAATCCTTAGCCAAATTAACCAACAGTTCAACGCTGAATCCGCTACAACAGTGGAATGGTTGAGGTTTTTTACTTTTTTTAGAGCCCTTTATACTTCGAACTGTCCTGTTGGCAAAGCAAAAAAAATACATAAGAGGTTTAAGAATTTGATAACAAGCTTTATAATATTGCAACCCAGTATTTTCTTGAGACACCTTTTCACCAAACCAATCCTCATCGGCCTTTGTCTAGTTAACAAGATTTAGTCAAGGACAGAGTTTATGCAGAGTATAAGATTTAGACACTTTAAGAGCAGTGGCATAGATATGGGATTGTGGGGGGTGTAACGTGTTGTTTAGGATCTGGGCAATTATTAACAAAGACTAATATGTGGGAGAACAATGGCAGCTGACAGAACACCAACTTGTTCATGCGTTTATTCTCAGGTTTTGTGGTGCCCTCGGATGACAACGAGTCAAAACGTGACAGGGGGAAGCTGCAACAGGCGCCGGTGGTTAGGGGCGCCCAAAGTATTAAAATGGATCATTTTTTAGCAGTGAAGGCCAGGCAAATAAATCTTTTGTAAAACATATGATTTGGTTTGAAAACGAGGTATATAACTGCGCGAGGGAGGGGGGGGGGTGCAAATTTGGGTGTTTTGCCCTGGACTCCAAAAATTCATGCTATGCACAGGCTGAGAGAAAAGATACTATCTGAAATGGTTGCAGGTCTCACCAGAGAAATGCTGCACATACGTACATGGCACAAAACGTTTATTCTCATTTTGGCAACGACCTGCATACAGATGGAAGTGTATTAACGTAAATATTTTTGCAATATTGGAAAGAATGGCCAACCTATACATGCATCATGATAAATGCATCATATAAAATATGCATGGCCAGGTATAAAGTTTGACCTAAGATGAACAATAAGCTCGGCGAATGTAGCCCACCCAAAGATCCTGCATCCTCCTTCTCCGAAATGTAATGACTTAATCGGCTTTGCCCTGGTGTTAACCCCTAACTATGTCGCTTGACCATTCTCAAAAACTAATCTAATGAAATGTTTGTCAAGGAGATAATATGGGGCATAATGCCGATGAGGATCGATCATTCGGAATAAAATTAAATACAGGGTAAAAGGTACATTCGATATATTAAAATGCACTTACGGAAATGGTTGGACTGGGCACTTGACCTCTTCAGTGTTGCATTCTGTGTGTGTTGAAAGAGGAACACGAACGATTACGAAGGGGTGTTCTTCGAGGACACCAACTTTAAGATGCATCTTCTCCAGAAAATGGGAAGGAAGAAGCTCATCACGCCAATCCTTATCGCGAATCTTTTCATGATATAAAAAATATGTTGACTGATTAATTTAAGGATAAAGGCTTATATTAACGCTACCGTTCCGTAAAAATCATGAAAATCCTCACAGTGATCCAACGGTCTTTCTCATTTAAGTAATATATATGATGATACGTATTGGACCACATAAAATCCGATTCACCATTGGTTTCGCGCTTCATAGATTGGAAGAATCTTTAAATAAATTACACTAATTAACGTGGGCATAATGAAGCCATCAACGACTTTTAACAATTTAAAATGTCCATTATTTTTCCCAATAATAAAGTTAAAATGATGGATGGTGAAGCTTAACACCAACTCTGCATACGTCGGCAATGAAAAATTGTCAGTGGCACGACTACGAGTGTAAGACTACAGGTTTCAAAAAATGTCCACAGGTAGTAGCGTTTTTCAGTTGATGCACTTAAAGAAGCTGGAAGTTGGTCTGCTTGAAGCTGTGCAAACTTTGTAATATTTGCAGCCAAATATGTAATTCATGCTGCATAATTGCTCGCAAACCCAAGTTCATTCACATGAGAGTGTCACTCACATACAATCTTATTGATAGATAGTTGATGAAAGAGACTGAGGAGTTGATACACTGAAAACTGAAAATGTGCAAAAAAACACAAAAATGTGTAAAACAGTTTAGCACACTAATGTGTTGCTGCTTTGCACACTTAAATGTGTAAATGCTATATGTGGAAAAGATAAATTCTTGTATATAACACATATAGTGTGCGCAATTGTTTTACACATTTTTGTGGGTTTTTTTTTTGCACATTTTCAGTTTTCAGTTTACATGCTGTAGATTTTGGCAAATTGGCAGCCACATTCATTATCTTACAGGTTGTCTAAAATAACTTCATTATGGAATAAATAATTGACAGTCACCGATTCAAAATCAAAAGTAATTTGTAAGGATTTTTTATATCAACTCACTTGACAAGAAGAGGTCCAATGTCGGAGTGTCCCTTCAGCGGATCCAAAGCACTCGTAAAATTATCTTCCAATGACTTTAGCAAGAAGCGGAAATGCAACGCGATTGAATTCATTATCTTATGTAGATCGTGAAACCTAAACCTCAGTTTGCAACCTATTGCCAACAGAATCGAAATTTGGATAATAGGAAGAAACAAATATTTTTTAAAAATAACCCGAAAGTAAAATCGTGGTTAATTTTCTGCCTGGCACGTAATTGTTTATGGAAAAAAACTTCCAATCCCAAAATAAAAAGAAAAAAAAAGAAAAAAAAAAAGATAAATATCATAGATATATAATCCTTTAAATCTTTGGAAAATCTGGCGCCCCTCTGGTTCTGTGTCAAAGTAGTCTCTTTGTAATCTTGCGCACTCTTAATTTTGGTAGGAAAAGATGGACAACTTTGGCCTACAAGTCGATCCAAACCGACAAAAATGTACTATGGAATCACGAATATTTGAGTTAATGTGGCTCGAGCCTACCTTGGTAATATGACACTCGGATAATCAGGGTGGCACCAATCCCATGTCGTACTTACCTAACATTCTAATTTCTTAAGCTAATATTTAAAAAATGTTCATTTTGAGAGATCAATTTTTCCCATCATTTTGGCGGAAAGTATCTGCTTTCATCTTCTCAACAAGATGTAATTCTGAAATGGTTAGACCAGTAGAGATTTGTGCTGGACTTCTCGGCCAAATTTTTGTTTCGAGCTTCAAGCAACCTAGAGCCCAGATCTGACTCCTTCAACATCCGTCTTTTTGGCATGCTGAAAACAAATGTTGAATGAAAAATGTCGACATGGAGTTTTGGCATAAATGTCATCTGAAAGCGGTTTTTTTTAGCGAAACATACTCACAGCCAGAACGATGGGAAAATTGCATATCCCAAAATAGACATTGTTTTTTAATATTAGCTGAAGTTTGCGTGTATTTCTCTACAAAAATTTCATTAAAACTCATACAGCCAGTTTTTAAAAAAATCCGTATATATCCTACATATTAGCCTAGAAGATGACAAACCACTGTCATTACCTATCGTTCCGGTGGGGAAAGAAACCCATCTATTGTCATCGTCAAATTGTTCATTCCAAATAGAGTTGCTGACAATGATCCAATGTATCATTGTAGTATCCATAAGTATGTTTTTCGGTTTAATGTTCGAAAATTTATCGTACTCTGTATAATTCGAATAAAGCAAGACGGTTATATCTTTCCCATTCGTCAGTGAAAGAAAATCATCGAGCAATGTTTCTTGAAACTCCGATACGAATATCTTCAGCAGTTTGAATCTGAAATCATTCACGGACAGTTTTAGTACAATCCCCGCAATCAGTGGCAAACTGGGATCAACAAATTGACCGCGGATATAGTAAATAAATGTTTAAAAAATGCACGAGTGGAAATACGGCACAATAAGATTTTTTGTGAATATATATTAAAATGTATTATTAAACTACTAAACGATAGTGTTGATTGAATTGCAAGTTGTTGTTTGTTGTAATATATTATCTATAGAAATGATATTATGAGAACATTGGTTATTAATATCCTATACATAGCGTCGACTAAAGTCAAAAAGTCTTCTGCAAACTAATATTAATTAATGTATTATAAATGTCTAGTTCATTTTATAATAAGCAGAGCATCTGATGAAGGCCTAAGGATGACGAAAATGTGTGTCAATTAAAAATATTGATGGGTCGCTAATCCCTTAATTGCGCTTTTCCTCTCTTAAAATAAGGTTCAATTATTTAAAAATTATTTATAAGCAAAGTATTTTCTAAACTGGTTCTTTGTAGTTTGAAAAAAACAAAATTTACAAGAATTGAAGTTTTCATTTTTTACACTCACTTGTGTTGACCCCTCATTTTGTTAATATTATTTTGGACAGCATAGATGAACTCGTCGTGACCAGTTTCGTAGGTTGACATTATTATAATCTGGTGCCAGGACTGCCTAAGAAACAAATGAAACTTTGAATTAACCAATATACACGAAATGATTAAATGCTTGTCACTATTAGCATCAAATAACGAATGTTTTATTAAAACGATTTTGCCTGCGATCGTGCAAGTTGGATAAATATGAGTAAAGTACAATTACTTAGAGCCACACGTTCTAATTACAGAATTTTATATTTACAATACTCATATTTCTCACTTAAATAACTGAAAAATTTTAATTTAAAAGTAAAATTTTATGGAAATGATTAAAAATGTTCCATGATCCAAATTACATTTATATTATCTAAATGGTTTTTTGTCTTAAATTGTACAGATAGAAGGCCCAAAAAAAGTCTTCTGGGGCCACGTGTTGAACAACCCTCTGCTAAGTAGACCCACTGTGCCGTGATAATTATATTATTGTATTTTTTATGATTGAGGCAACTGCGAGTAATGTTTCCCAAATAGATAAAATAACTTACTCTTGCATTATGTTTAAAACGGAGGAAACTCGTTCATTAATAGAAGGATACAACGATATCATGTTATTCGATAATTTCTAAATACAAATAAATAATGTTTAAAATTTGTTACGAAATACACAAAGGTAATGTACGAGTATAAAGATGTAATTACTACCTGTTCCACTCCTTCCCATCGTGTATTCCAAGAGAAAATAGGAATATTTAAATTACCAGCTAAATAAGTTAAATAGTTGATGATTGTTATGTCATCGATGCTTATACCATAGTAACCTACGATTGTATCATCAATAGCTAAAATTAGCACGTCGAAATTCTCCGGCTCAATGCTTTTGCTAAAGGTGCTAATAATTTCTGTAATGAAAAAGAAAGGGCTAAGATTTATAAGAAATTCTGTTTTAACACCATAGACACTTTCTATAGCAGTGTTTTTGTGTCGTTAGCCGTACATTTTCTGTTGTAAAAGTGTGTTTTATGATAAAATAATGTGACCTAGTATCTGCTCTAGCCCAACCTGATGCCGAAGTTTTTATTCTTTTTAAAAACAGGGCCTCAAAATGAGCCAATGAACACCAAGCTGCGAGATGTTCAGGTCATGCAGGTCAAGATCTTTGATCACTTTTGGAAAGCCAGTCTGGAGGGTCTCCCTCCTTTCGGGAGTGGGGCCTGAAGAGCAAAGTGACAAAGAGATTCGCGAACATCTTCGATGGAGCACCTTTTTCGCGACTATGAAATAACTCACTGATGGCCGGTCTTACCAACGCTGGTCGAAATCTGTGGTCAAGTGACCTGTGGTCAAACTCTGACCACAATTTGACCTCCCGGTCAGATTTTTGAGTTTTACCAACTTATCTATGGTCAAATATGCTGATGGCTATTTGACCATAGA
>JAUJYV010001644.1:0-16326 GCA_033995625.1 Ophyiulus pilosus
AAAAATATGTTCAGACCTAACAAATGTTTCTATGTATTATTTTGTCCGGGAATGTACGATTTGTTTCCGAATCCTGGAGAACCTTTCGACAACATCCGGAGCAACTAAAATAGCAAAATAACGTTCGAATGCATTTTATCCTACTTTAGATTTCCCCCTCCTTGAAACGAACATAAAAAAGATGTAGGACCAAATGCCATTACACCAGATTAACTAAGCCGTAGCAATCTCTGTACGTGCAGCAGAGGACTCGAAACGGTTTCTGGTGCAAATTGACCGGTAATTGCAGCAGGCAATTAATGAGGCCGACATAAGGAAGCCAGCAGAGGACTGTTTTTTTTTGTGGCCCCTATATATGCCTAAACTCCCTATTTTTATCTCCATTTTCAAACCACCGTGAAGCTCCCTGAAGATCAGTGTTGCCTCACCCATCCATCCCATCTGTTCCATTTTCGCGACTAGTTAAGGGTCCTTTCATTTTCTCCATCTGTTTTCAAGCATTTTTTATACGTGCACCCTCTTCCAACATCTCGCAATACCATTCATTATCGACTAACAAGTGCAGAAGGTTTGAAGACAAATAATAATCATGCTTTGGCCTAAAAGAAAGAAAATAACTCATCTCTCGATTACCCTCCGAGTTGGAAATAGCAACGATTGGGAGAGATTGCCCCAGCGCAAAACTCAATTAATTGCACTGTGAGCGTTTAATTAAAACCTTGTGTTTCACATCTCTATGATGCTCGCTGCATTATTCTTTCCTATTCGGATGGAGCTTACTTTCATAATACATTTAATATCGAGCTATTTTAGCAATAGATACAGAGGAGAGCCGAGTAAATACATGTTTGGTTCCGTGGGGTGGGGAGCCGAAGGGATTCCTTTATAAGCATCATTGCCACTCCTCGTGAGGGAGTCCTGCTTTTTTTTTCTGGATTAGAATTCCGAGGGGGTAAAAATAACACTCAAATTGCTGCGGTGGTATCTTTTTTTCCTGGGTGGAGTACATTAGAGTCATCATAGGAAGGTTGCATTTGGGTTGGAAATTTTTGTATATTGGATATTGAATAGGGAGAGGGGATTCGATAAGAATGATTAAAGGGAATGGAAGATGGAGGATAGCACTCTTTCATGTGGATTACGCGTCAATATAGATCCATTTTCTGGTGTGGATGTGTTTGTTTTTCTACTCTCATCCAACCAGCAGAATTTGATCGAAGAAGGTCTAATTGGGAAGATGGTGAAAAAGTCGTGAACCCTATATATAGGCAGTCTTCCCTTATTCAAATACAATAACTTTCAAACTTATTTTATTATACGTTTAACTTAGCAAGTGCTGGAAAATGTATTTTTTATACCTTTTTGCCATAATGGAATGCTATATCTTCATGATCTTTATAATAATTTCAAATTTATAAAATGGTAGCTATGATTCAATCACATCTTTCCAACATATCTATGCTGGTTTTCAAAATTTAAATGCAAGTTTTCTAAATAATTGAGTACTAATTTTATTTAAACGCCTACTTCTTTATTTTAAATATATAGCAAAAAGATTCTTCTAGATAAACTAGTTTAACTTAAAATGTATAGGAAAATGTACTTTTTTAGACCTGACACGATAATTGGATGTATATCTTCATGATAATTTCAAATTCATTAATTCATTGTTATTATTCTAACATATCTTTAAAGCATATCTATGCTTGTTTTCATAATTGAAATGCAGGATTTACAAAAATTGATTACTAATTTCAATTTAATGCTTTATTTTAAATATAATTAAAAAGATATATTTTCTAGATAAACTAGTTAGACATAAAATGTATCGGAAAAATCTACTTTTTAGGCCTTATACGATAATTGGATTTTATATCTTCATGATCTTCATGATAATTTCAAATTCATTAATCCATAGTTATTATTCCAGCATTTCTTTAGAACATATCAATGCCAGTTTTCAAAATATGCTGGCTTTCCAAAAATCCAATACCAATTTTAATGAAACGATTACTGCTTTATTTTGAATATAAATAAAAACCAATATTTTTCTTGATAAACTTGTCATCCAAGTAGTGGGTGACCAAAAATCCATTATTAAATTATTGACAACTGGTATTTACTTGTACTTTACTAGGGTTATTGTATGTCTGGGGGAAAAAACGGACAAATTCAGGGTTTTATCACTATTCTTGCAAGTTAAAAAGAATAAAACAAAGGTTAACATAAATAAGAGGTTAGTGCAAGGCGTCATGGGTGACAAGAATCAACAATTTTTAAACACTGCCTTCAATAGTTAAGAGCACATGACCGTAGTAAACTCGTTTAGTGTTCATAAATTGACACCCTGTAGAATCACCTGTTCATAAGGCCAGTAAAGGCCAAAGAAAATTGATCTTTGGTTCAGCGTCCTGGCTATTTTTTTGCTGAAAAAAGGTGACCTAGGCGACAACATTATCGTAAATAAATCGCCAGCCGATAATAATTCTAAGAAGAACGATTCCTAGTAAACTCAATATCAATACTTGATAAATATGATTTATGATAAATCATGATAATTAATCTTAGAAAACGAGTTATATAAAATAATCTACACACGTAAAATTCTCTGTCCACAAGGAGAATAACTACTAACACGTGACAAGTTTCAAGATTCACAAAAACGTAAAAGATAAACATGAAAATGTCCGATGTTCCCCCTTAACGATTTCCCAGCTTCCAGTTGGAGTGACAGGAAGCATAAGATAAGTTTGGAATCCACGACAGGCACATTCACAAAACCAGTGATAAAAGGGAAAGAAGATTGGAAGCAAAGGGAAGATTATTACATTAGCGACTTTTTACCCTTTTCTTTGTTTAGTCATATGTGGTCAAGCCTTTTCAAGTACTCAGGAGATTTTTAAAAAAACTAGTTTCTTTTTACAGGGTTTGACCCCATCAATTAACACTGTTCGTACTCATTGCAGTAAATGTACAGCTGTTCTGCACATTTCTCTAGTTCATCTAAAAAGACAACAGCATGCACAATTTCTTAAAGAAATAGCTTATACTCTATGCAAGCTGTGATACCACTCCTTCCTACTTAAACCTCCCCCCCTCACTTAGTTGAACAGCTTGAAGTTGGATATTGCATTATGAATGCAAACGACCAATAATCATAATCATTAATTTAATATATCGTGAAACTGCTACTGTATATGCATTATAATGCTTTGAATCATTGCAGACAAAATTATTCCGCTAAATATTTCATGGAAAAGTCGACATACATAATAGACGAATATTTTAAACTGTGCTGCAGAAGTTTTCAGAATGGCCAAAAATTGAGGCATTCTACATACTAAATTTGCTTATCATATATTTTTTTTATTTTGCCGAAATAAAGCGTACTCCTCTCATCCATCTCCTTTGCCAAAACCAAGACAAAATTGTTTTAAATTTCAAAGTTAACTACTGTACAGGCTGAGTGGAAAAGCTATATGTGGATATACATTGGCCATATATGGGTCTTATATAGCCATGTGCGGGTTATATATGGGCCGTATTTCGCCCTTCATGGGCCATAAATAGCCATGAATGGATCATTTTTCGCAAATTATGGGTCATATATGGTCCATGATGTACCAAATATGCACCTTAGTCAGCCATCTATGAACCATATTGGAAATGCCGTTTATTATGGGTCACATAAAACTGTAATTGGTCTACAGGTAGTCATACATACATACGTATGTGCAGATGTGTCTAATGTCTGGTCTAGCCATATACATGTATAGAAAACGTCATACATGGTCCATATATGATTTTTTTAACGAAGAGCGTATTCTGTATCTGTATGCCTACCTTTCATCAAAATGTATAAAAGTGCTTATACGGTCTGGTTCAATGGATCCCATATATGTATATTGATATGTATCGAAGAATTGATTTCATAATTCCCTGTTTCAGCAGAACTTTCAGTGGTCTGTATCATGTTCCACAGCCATTCATCAGAAAAGTTATTGCTTAGGTCGTGTATAACTTACCCGCATTACATTGTAGTCATGCATGATTGCCTATGTTCGATCGTCAAGGGGAAATTCAAATTGGATTTACATATTGCACTGAAAGTGAAAGATTATGAAACATGGTGACCTTGAAATCATACCATACTGTGAATAACAATTTCATTGGTGGGTAATATGAGAAATAATCTAACAAAATTGTCAACAACGCAATAGTGCCGTAAATGATGCTTGATAGTACCATAGGCCAAAAACGCCAAATCAGGGGGTGGTCAACGTCGCCATGGCGATCGAGGCGCAAAAATGTTTCCATGCCAACGGGTGAAGAATTTCATTAGTCTAATCCCGGCATTTGGGAGTTCATTAATAATAAATGGCTCAAGGCATCACCGGAAGCCACCTTCGGTGTTAATAAATATGACAGACAGAAAAAAATAATAACGACAACAACATCTAAAGAAAATACAACGAATATCGAAAAAGTGAACAGATATTTCCCCCAATTTGTACCAGATAAACAATATTTCATTTCATTAAAGCGTTAAAATCAACATTTGAAAAGCTTGAATGCTTTGCTGAAATTCAGTAAAGGTTTTACCAATTTCAAGTTTCAAATATAATGATCTTATAGGACATCAACTATATAGTATATAGTATATTGAATTTGACATAAGTGACCATAGCAATTAATTACTGAAATTCCAAAGTGATATCTTTGAGAAAATTAAATCATACTTGCATACATATTTTGGTATTTTGGTATATAAATAAGACTGAATAAGTTTACCAAAACACGAGTTATTGATGTTGCAAACCCTAATGATAGATATTTGGGGTGTCTTGAAATAGCTTAGACAATTTCATGGAATAAATTTACATGTTGATCAACAATAACAACAAAAATAATACTTACATAAATTTATCTCTGTATTTAAAGGCAAACTATAATTTGCAGAATGATAACACCTAAGTGCAAAAGTTATAATTGATTCAATCATAAATGCAACGGTCATGTATACGTTTTTCGGTTTTTCATTCATGATTTACGCCATTGACTAACTTTGGCAACAAATATTGGTAAACTCTAAGCTAAAGTTCGATCCTGTTTTCAGTTGTACAATTTATCTTTGAACATAAATACTCTTATAAGCAACATGAGAAGGAACCCTTCCATTTATTAAGGATTTTGGAAAATCAATCCTTTTGTTGGCATAAAAAAACTTTTCTAATCTTGGTCACTGAGACGTAAAAAATAAGCCGCTTATGATCGGGATTGGAAAAAAAAGTTTTCGAGGTTTTTGACACCTGCTATTGTTCACTGGAAAACAGACTATAATATGGATTTTCTAAAAAAAATCTATATGTATACACGATATGATACGCTGAACACGAAGACCAGCTTTCAAAGATTAAATATTCCCTGGTAGGTGAAGATCAACTTGCTGAAACATATAACACACCCAAATATAAAACCCTAGTCATTCGATATACAGTACATGTAATAATGTGTTCGTAGATATGTATATAATCAGGTTTTTATAAAAGGCAACCAGCTACTAATTTTAAATTTTGTGTACATTGTCATGCCTTGTCTTCACAAAAATATTTTCCTATTACTAAAACTCATACAACTTAATCCAGACATTGTTATTTAGTGACAAAACTAATTTTTCATGGTAGAGCATACGTTGATGTTCTATAAAAAATCACAATAAAATGAAAAAAAATATGTAATATTTAAGTTTCCATAAAACTTAAAAAGGTTTTGAATGCGAAATCTGATACACTTAATATTGTTTAAGGAATTTATAAACTCAAATAGATGCACATACAGTTAAAGTTAATATGACTTCGCTGAAATAGAGTACATTTATTGATTTTCACTATGTATAACATCGATCAATATAAAATCTAAATTCAGTGTTAAAAATCACTGAGCTGAACTTATCTGAAATCAGAAAAGCATTTTGATGTTGCTATCACAATTGAAGTGCATCAATTAAGACTTGGAAACCTATTCAAAACAGTTTTGAAGATCATTGGACTGGAAGTAAAGATGCAGTAATTTAAATATACTGAACAATGTCAATGAACGAACACAGAAAGCCAACTCACATTTAAAAAAACGAAAGAGTTTGAAATATAATACTACGATATATTACTGACATTGCATATATGGCTATTGGGACTCCTTAATCATTAGACGATATTCTAATCATCTTAATTACCTTTTAGTTGATTAATATTTAGTACCTACACATATATTTTTCCCGTTTTTCCACTTTTATTTCCTATAAAAATTAAGTGATGGTCTTTACAGTTGTTGTGGGTGGCCCCCATTTTTATCCTGTTAACCAATATTTTTACACTGGATCAGTCCACCATTGTTCACAATACAAATTTGTATGGTAATCAAACGCTGGTGCCAGTTAAACCAAACATTGCATACTTAATTAACAGCTGCGGTTACTATTAATATTACCTGGCATCATAATTAATTGGTAAGATTGGCCCAAAAATAATAAAGACTCCTAATGAGGCATTGGTTCTCCGTTGGAAAGATTACTACTTCTTTTCATAAAGTGTCCATTCCATTATTTAAGTTCCATTATGGATAACAATTTATATTCAGCAAGCCAAAGTAGATTTTGTTTTCACCATACATTCGATGGCATCCAGATGAACTTCACGTATGTTTTTGTACAACAAAATGGTGGAATATCTGCTTTCATCAAGCATATTGCTTATACAAGTAAAATCTCTCTAGAGAATTTCATGAAGAGAACAAAGAACCAGATCTAAAACTGAAAAGTGGATCCCATATACACTGTACATGTACGTGTCTACTGTAGTTGCCTGGCCAATGTAAGGGTCACTTGTTTCCCCGACCCTGTCAGCTGCATCGTAATCCTCCATCCTATAATGCACATTTTCAGAGGCGGACTAAATCGAATTTGATTTTCGATAATGCTCTGGAAACTTGCTTACAAGTGTACCTGAATGCCAACTATTGGATGACATTTAGCCTTTAATGTAATCATCGCATTGCCAGAGAATGACAATAATAGGAATGAGTGGACAGCGAGAAAAAATAACCATCAAGGACAAATGTATATAAAGAAGCCTAATACCCGTATCGAGAGAAGAAATGGCTCAGAATATGAAATTACCTAGTCGTTTCAACAAATAAAATAACAATCGTCTTGGTAAACAACTTATCTAACGGGCTAACTTCCCACGCAATAATATCAAGAACGTCAATTTCGAGCTGAAATTTTCAGCGCCATAAATTCGGTATAAAGAAGGAGCATTCCCAAGGCTCGAATAGAAGGAAATCTTGGATTTATGGGAAAAATTAACATTCGAAATACATTATTTACAATCTTACCCTGTTCAAAATATCATTTAATAAAATTAAGGATGTGATGCTTCTTCATGGATAAAGCATTTCCACATTTACATTTAAATATCGTTGTTAAAACTCTGAAAACTTTTCTAATTTTACACAAAAGTGTATATTGTATGCATGTATATTTATAAATCAACATATTGATTATAACCATATGTAAGCCAGACACATGTACCGTGTATAATAATGCCCATATCGGAACATTTTTGGTATATGAGAGTCACGCATTGCAATATACAGCATAATTTATTTTTAAATATTGTATTCGAATCAAGGCGAATATGAATACATTTTTAATTAAGTAAAGATATTAACGGAAACTAACATCACTGATGTCCAAGTCGTGTAGCAAAGTCAGACCATGATACAAAAAAATTAACTTAATGTTCCCGTTATCGATTATAAGTAACAGTTTCTTATTGCTTGGTGTTTAAAACATTTCAGAATGACAGTTCATACTTTATTTTTTTAAAGATGATAAATAAAATCTTATAATACAACAATAATTTTTACAGTATCTCATATCTTTATAAACCATTATAGGAATCAACTCACAACAAACAATCTTAAAAATATCACAAAGACAATATTAGAAAATGTAGACGCCAACTAAAAAAATATAGACTGACTTGCATTCTATAAATTTAGAGAACAATTACTAAAAAATTAAGCTCACTACAAATTAATGTAATTAGATTACAAGAAAGTATTTAATTTCATATGTTCAAAGATCTTAAAGCAGATTAACGATGATCTCTATGAAGGCTATCATAACTGCATTACATATAGCCTTTAACATTTTTTTTCTTGCAATTAATAAATTGCTAAAAAAGATTAAAACATGTAAAACGTGCGCTTTCAGCTAATGGAAATGTCAACACAATTTCAACATGAAAATGTGTTGGTTAGGTCCTAATACCAGTAGTAAATATTTGTCAATTTGGTGGAGATGTTCAGAAAAGATTATAGAATTATTTCCCAATAATTCGTGGAATTCAAACAACAATCGCATTTCAAATTATTCCAAGCAGAAATACCTTCAGCCTATGGTAACATTTCAAATATTGTAAATCGCTTGAGTGTGGACCAGTAGCGCCACCCACACACGCCAGCGTTGTAAGACACTCACTGCGCCTGTGAAACGATTTTGTCGTCGCTGTTTTCTCGGAGGAAATTGAAAAAATATTACATTTTCCACTGCAGATTTTAATGGAAGATCCGCGGCAAGGCAATTCCACGCAATTTCATTCTTCCCGGACTAGGTTTTAATGAAAATCAAAGACGCCAAACATGCATCCTCTACCAGCATCAACAGCTGCACCGCATCTGGATAATGCGCTTTTGGAGGGGTCCAGAATTTCCATTTTTTACGTATCGAGAGCGCAAAGTGGTTCAGTGGCAAGGTGATCAAAATGCAGTTTTTTTTCTTTCCTACTCTTTCATCCGACGTGCCAAAAGAATTCCAGAAATTTTGGAGGAAAAGACATGTTGGAAAGTAAAAAAAAAAGCCATCGAAGCCAGCAAATCGCATTTGCTGCTGCACTTGCCACGCACTGACTCGACTTAGGCTGAAAAAAAGTGGAGAAAACGATGGTAAAAATGACGAAAAAGACGAAAGAATGGAAAGATTAAGATGGGGGTGGAAAAACACACACAGTCAATATCGATATCCACATGCAAAAACGAAGAGGCAAAAAAGGAGGGTTGGAAGATGTAGTGATGGCGTCTGACGACGAATCTCCAGATGACGAAGCCATGCATAAAACACCTTTTGAATAGCCTATTTCTCGTTCCTATTTCCAACGTCTATTTTCCATTTACCGCAATGCACGCCGGAGTGTTTCAAAAGTGCATTAATGGAGTCATTCAGAAGAAAAGTGGACAATTTTTCCGTCGAATAAGCACCGACAATCAATTCCCGCAGAAGATGAAGTTAATCCGAAATTGGCGAATATTTGAACGATGCCAATTTTTGTCCCTTCCAACTTTCGAGGCGCTCAATTATTTCGATACATTTTCAATTTTCAAACTGCTTTGATTCGCTTCACGGCGCATAAATCTGCTTGTCGAGGGCCACATGGCGCACGAGGGTTCAACGCAATAACGATCAATATTTCAGATACTAAGTACTGCATTAGACATAACAGGAAAAAAAGATGGACTGCTTACTGGAAAATAGCGGGGGAGCATTATTTTGCAAACATCAATGCAGTTTACAAATTAGACCATTTTGTAGTTTAAATGCACCCTTCCCACCAAAGGAAATATGGACATGCTAATACGATGGGTCGTGTAATCTGTTTCAGACGTGTTGCCAACATTGAAGTTCACGATAATGCACCAAAAGTTTCAAGCAAAAAGGCTCTCTGTATGTAGTACAAATACTGCATTTAACTAATGCATATTGTGAGTGCACAAAAAGCAAACATGTCAAAGGTCATGCCGGATTTGCATCACAAGTTTCTAAACTCCAACACAAGGCAGAAACATGATCATACGTTTAATATTTGAATAAAATATTCAAGATTAAGCAGCAAAAATGGCAACAAGAACTGGACCTTATATACAAATAAACATATAAATTATACATAGATTCCCAGACAATCTGGCCAGCATAAAATGGGATTGCTTTTCAAACGCTAACAAAACTACACTATTGCTTTATAAGTATTTTAAAATGTGTCTTTAGTTAAAATTATTAATATTGGAACCAACATCTTACGAACTTAGATAATATTACGAATGATGAACATTCAAATATTTGCAATTTTCATAAATGATGGGAACACTCAAACAATAACGTTTTATATCATGTAGAATAGCTCAACCTTCTGATTTATTCTACACCATCAGGATTTCGTGCATTTTCAGCTTTTTTAAAATGTCATAAATCTGTTTTTATTGTTGTGAAGCTCTCTTTTGAACTGTGTGTTTCTTTCAGCCGAATGATCCGCATTCAAGAAAATAAGATTCTATAACTGCTTGGATAACTTTATGCCTTCTCATATGCTTTCTAGTGTAAAACTTGAAGAAAAAAAATTGAAAAATTGCATTAAACATAATAGCAGGGATTTCCCAGTGAAAAAGGCAAAAAATAAACATTGTGTTAAGCGAAGCCAAAGTAAATGCCTATTAGGCCCTACTTGCATGCTATGATATTATTTTTCTGAACAGCATTTGAGGGCGAAATTCCGTTATACAAGTACCATTTTGTGTGAGGATAACCACAGTCCCCTAACCATGTTGTCGAAGCACCATATGAATGTATATTGTATTACGAAGTTACTTTTGGACCGTTCTAAAATGACCCAGATGTGATGGAATTGACAAAAGAAATATCAGATCTCAGGCAAATTTACAGACGATCTTACATGTACAAATTATGAACTGATGTATGTTAAACACCTGAAAAACCAAATTGAGTCTATTTGGGTAAAACTTAATTAAGCTGAGACATTAAGCATAAGCTGCTTAAATTGATATGCATGATTAATCTTGGAAGTATATAAGAATATAATTTCTCTTTGTTAAAAATAGACGTCGCATTATATTGTGATATTAGACAGTTTTCGCATGCCAACGTGTTTATACATACCTTAACTTTAATGGCGGGAAGGGAGGAGCCACGCATTGAACGACCCAATCAACTAACTGAACGTAATGGGTGCGCATGCGTGGATTTTCCCTTCCCGCCATTAAAGTTAAGATAAGTATAAAGACGTTGGCATGCGAAAACTGCCCATTACATCGATTTTACTGATTTTGTATTGCATCAGCGTTACCTATGTAACCGAATAGAAAGTTCATGAAAAAAAAATGATGAAAATTGAATACAAAGCGTGCACAATGTAAGACATGAAACCGGATTTACAAAAACCAAGGATCAAGTTTAGAAAATGGATTAAATTAACTTGTAGAACGATGCCCATGAGCAGAAGGCTAATAAGGATTCATAAACAAATTTAATACGAAGGTTAATTAGGCACCATTATGTGCTTCTACAGCCTGCAGCTTCGAAATTTTCCAAGATATCACGAAAGATCACTATCTCTCCTGATTAATGACCAAAATATGTGGCTTACCACCATGCCTTGGCCATGTCCTTAGAAATACTAAGTTATTATGCCAAGGTGAAACACGTGTGAAAGACTATAAGGAAAATTGAAGCAATGGTAACTTGTGACTTCGAATAGCAATTTATATGCAGCGCCATCTGTGCAAACATTCTTAATCATTTCAACCGCTGGAAATGTTCTCTTGAAATCCAATACTTAAACACATACGACGTAATCCCTCATTGCATTTTCCTTTGTCCTGGATGGTGATTTCGAATGGTTGTCTATTAGTTTACATCGGAAACGTGAGCTAGCAATGAAAGCTGAGATGAAATAAGGATTTTTCCATTTGGCTTACACGGCTGAAAACGATGATTCGATCCAGCATGGTTATAATGGAAATGGAAATTAATACATGTTTGGTATTGTTAATTTTTGAACGTATTCATTTTTAAAGTGTATTAATGTGCCTTTTTTGAGCTAATATCAGATATCAGCAAAAAACATTTGTTCAATACCAGAATTTCTTTCGACAATTTTAAGAGCATACAATCGCTGAAGTACATTGCAAAAGTTACATATTATTGTATATACACATTGTATTTTAAGTAATATGTATATTTTATTTCATGTGTGCAGCACAGGGTTTGTAACTTTCAAGTTTTCACTTTTTACAGCTATTGAAAACCATTACTTACTATGTTACCTAGAAGTTGCAATGAGAAGTATGCAATAGAGGGTTAAGAAGTGGAGTTTTTTTTATAATGGAAATGGAAATTAATACATGTTTGGTATTGTTAATTTTTGAACGTATTCATTTTTAAAGTGTATTAATGTGCCTTTTTTGAGCTAATATCAGATATCAGCAAAAAACATTTGTTCAATACCAGAATTTCTTTCGACAATTTTAAGAGCATACAATCGCTGAAGTACATTGCAAAAGTTACATATTATTGTATATATACATTGTATTAAGTAATATGTACATTTTATTTCATGTGTGCAGCACAGGGTTTGTCACTTTCAAGTTTTCACTATTTACAGCTATTGAAAAGCATTACTTACTATATGTTACCTAGAAGTTGCAATGAGAAGTATGCAATAGAGGGTTAAGAAGTGGAGTTTTTTTAATAAATCTGTTGTATTAAATATTTAATACATCAATGGTGGACTGGCCAGGGTGTCAGCTTACCCAATGGCAAGTAGGTCCCTGATAACATTACCAGACCCCTTAAGCATTACTGCAACGTTTTAAAAATGCTCATGAAGCTTTAGAAGCTCAATAATAGCTTTTAATATACATTTTTTTTTCAAAGGATTTATTTGTACCGCTTGTCTACTTAAGTCTTTTTTGAAAATTGCATTTCTTATACAAATTAAATGATGGCCTTTTACTGTAGTTGGATTTTTTTTAGATATTTCTAGATAAAGTCGGCCATTGCAATACCTAGATAAGACTGATATGAATTTAAATACAAAACGTATACATTTAAATAACGATGTATCGGAGCATCGCACAGTATATCGAGCACCTCTGCACGTATAGATACTTGCAACAATATTTAAAAAAAGTTTTTTCTTTCAAAGAACTACTATTAAGAGGAGGATAAATGAAGGCAAGGGAGAATTAGTGAAGACACCACATAATTTTAACTATAACAAAACGTCAAACATTTTTTATATCAGCCACACTAATAGCGCGATTGTGGATCTTAACTTCAGTTCTGAAAGATACTGGCATGTTTCCCCTGACGGCCATAACTCTACACAAAGTGTCAAGCACACACCGAGAAGATGAGGAAATGGCTGAGAAAAAGCAACCAAATTACAGGAATTAGAAAATACCAGACGAAATGAGGAAATTATTGGGCGTGGCCTGTCAATTACATCAATGAGAAGAGAACAAAAAAAGATGAAAATAAAAGGGCGAATAACCAACTTCATTACCAAAATCTAGGCAGCCAATGCATGCTTAAATGTGGTTTTTTAATACCAATGTTCATTTCCTTATTATTTGTGAAATTTCACACTGCACCTGAATTACTGTATGATGTGTTGGCCTTACGCATGAGAGCAAGTCAAGATGGATATTAAAATATGCTCACTCCAATATTTTGTCATCACACTTGCTTCCAACCTACATTTGGTTTAAAGAATATGTTGCCTTATAATGCTTTATTGTAAACGAGGGTGGGCATTGGGCAATCCATTTCTTCCAGCAAGCAGTTTCTTCATCAAGCATGGCGCATATTATTCACATTCTTAATTTCTTGTGAAGTCAGCTATTAAACGAGGTAGTTCAAGTTATTTTTTTTCTCCAATTGATGATTTCGTACACCTGCTTAGCTGGTCTTGTATTATCCATTTCCCATACCCTGCCAAAGTGCTTCAGTTTGCTGGAAGCGTACATGAACTTGATGAAAAGGAAGTACCATAGTAAATCCTTTGAAAATTCTGATTGGCACACATTAATGGCTGGCATGGAAACCTTTGCGATATACCGAAAATAGCAGAACATTGCAAAGGAGACACTATCTATGGTAATTCCAAGGTTATTAACATGTAATTTAAAACCAGATCTGGCTCACTGTAAACTAATGCCAGGACAAAGTATTAGAGTGGGCAATCAGAAGCATGACCTTTGTGTTACATCCAAAGGAAGATCTGGATCATGTTCTCCATGAGTTCCATGAACTGGGTACCCCTTCTGTATTTTGGTTTGATATAGACACTGCAAACCTCCTACGTCTGTCGAAGGACAATAACACATCAAGGAGGTGAAGCTACTTCTCTCTACAATGAATGATGATTTGGACAGTGGACAAACATTTCAGAGTTTGTCTCCAGACTTCAGTGCTCCCCAAACTTCTAAACCTGGTGGAGCAACGGGTATTAAATACTTTTTTTTTCTGTGGAACAGTATTACAAAAAAAACCTGCAGGCCACACTCTTTAGAATGAAAATTTGTTTATTTACATTTAAATTTAATTTCTATCAAAACTTATATTGTATAGTGCATAAGTGGCACGTCAGAAGATCACATGAGTTTTCACATCAGTAAATCATATAAAATAAAATCTCTCAGAAACCCTGAAGACGTCCCAAGAAACTCAGTTTGAATACCACTGGTCTACAGTGTGCACATGGCAATAATTAGCTGACTTTAAAACCCTTTGTTGGAATGGAGTTAAACCAATCAATGTCACTGGATGTTATTGCTATATTGTTTACAAAAAGATGTTTACAGGGTTGTAATATACAGAACAAGTAAAAATTATAAAAGTGAGATTCATAATAACCTGTTGATGTTAAATTTTGGTTTATAACATTAATAGAAGAATATCTAAATTCTTTCATGAGTAACATTGTTTGTACTTGTTGCTACAGTACGCCATTTTAATAAATAAGTTGGAAGAAGCCAGGCTTAATCCTACGTTAATGATGTATCATACTGCCTTGCATAATCCCATGTACAATTGCAATAGCTTTTTCACACAACTGTAATAAATAAAAATTGGTATACCGTTAGCTATTCTTCTATGTGCATTTGATTATAGCATCACTCAGCATGCTATTTTCCATTAGCATAATGGCAAGTGAAGCAAATTTACATTTGGTCAAATATTGGCTTCTTCGAAATCTTCCATTTGCTTAAAAGCCAGAATCTCGCCTATTGCGCCAAAATTAGCCACACTAGCCTTTGTTTGGGTCTCTCCAAGGCAAAAAGTATATAAAAGGAAGTTGAAAAATGGCCGGTAGTAAAGTGTGCACCATCAATAAGAGAAGCCTTTTGTAAAAATCCAATCTAAACAGGTTATACGAAAAGAAAAAAAAAATGTGTTAGGATCACACGAGCAGGTGAACCAAGTCCGTTTGGGAAATGGGAACCACTTCCATCTGCGCATTTTATCATCTCAAACGAGGGTAATTTAGCCAAGAAAAACCCAATTGGAAGACTTGGTATTACGCTCAGGCACATAGACTGAACTAGAAGTTGATTTCGGTAAAAGGCCAACGCATTTGGGTGGCAGAATTGAAATTCAGAATGCAAGGATACGCCAGCAGATGTCCATTAGAAACGGTCATCCAGAGGACCTCAAATTGGTAAGTAACAATGCCGAAATGAGAAGTGTGCCAGCACATCCATTTGTGCCATCCGTAGTCTTTAGGGTCATGGATGCGCTTCGAATAACTACAGATTGCAGTGCCATGACTACTTTCCTGTAGATTTTAAGGCAATGCGATTTTCCACCAAAAAAAAAGAAGTTTGTTATTGGAATTCCGTGCATGCAGTATTAGAAGATGAAGACCGAAACACGTGTACTGGCAACCAAAAATAGCATCGTTGCAAAAGCCCTAACGCGATGCCAATGTTGCATTAAGGCACATGACCTTTAATGGTGTATTAGGTACGAAAACAATTCCGCAACCGATGTTTTCCATTTTCTTTCCCGCTATTAAAAAAGGAAGCAGTGAAAATACGCAGGAAGTTTAATAAAAACAACCCTGGTGAAATTGCGGAAGATTAAAATACGAATCGCGGTGGAATGTGTGCAAATGCACGTGACATAAACGGATCATTTGCTATAAAGAAAATTCTGCGGAATAATATTGGGAACGGAAGAGCTGGATGAACTGCGCGAAGATAAAAAAAAATTAGGATGTGCAAGTAGAAAAACGTATAAAATGATTTTCTTAAATTCAAATATTTGGAATGTACATATACTTTTTTTTTAAAGTTTCAAACAAGTCTGGTTAACGTAATGGCCAGAATAAAACGCATAATACAGTCGATTCCGCTTAATCTGGACACATCCGGCGGAGGCGTTTTGCCCCGATTAGGCGGCTGCCCAGAATA
>JAUJYV010001645.1:0-16325 GCA_033995625.1 Ophyiulus pilosus
GTTAAGACCGTGGCTCCTCCCTTCCCCACGTTAACGTTAAGGTTAACGTTAAAGCGTTGGTTGGCTCAAACTCTCTATTGAGTGAGCCAACGCCTTAACGTTAACCTTAACGTTAGATGCTAGAAGGGAGGAGCCACTGACTGAACTACCCAATGAAGTAACTGAACGTCATGAGTGCAAAAGCGTGGTTCTTCCATTGGTTGGCTCAATCTCTCTAATCTCTCTACCTGAATACCTTCACGTATTCTCTTGCACGTGGAACAGAACTCACGGGGCGTGGCTAAACTCAACCACCTCCGGTCTGCACATGCGCCATGTGCATATATACACCTTTGCTGGTGTATAACATATCCATCGTTACTGCGCTGACAATCTCGTTTTCGTTAACGTGGCTGGCTCAATTTCTCTATTATCTCTAGAGAGTTTTAGCCAGCCACGTTAAACGATGCCGAGATTGACAGCACTGTCAAAAAACAGCACAGGCGGCTGGAATGAAAGGACCACCTTATGCAAAGCATGACATTCCAATGCCATTCCAGCCACCAGAGCTGTTTTTTTTGACAATGCTGTCAAACTCGTCACCGTTTAACGTGGCTGGCTAAAACTTTCTATTGTATACATATGTACATATGTGATTTTTATATGGTACATAGTACATGGATATGGGAAATGCGACATGAACATAATGTAACAAATTGAACATCAATGCAGATACATGGAAATTCCAGTGCTGATATACAGTACTTGGTAATAAAATCGCACAAATGATCATTTATGAATCATTTACGCCAAATGAGACCAATTTCTGGTAGATCCAAATATGGAATTTTCAAAATAAATCTTTTATACTTATGTGACATACTGGCACATAACCAGAAGTTTGCATTATACACTGTATGTTCATACATGTCCAAATATGCCCATAGATGCATATATGTCTATAAATGTTCCAAATACAGTTTTTCTACCATGCCTGTTTATTATAGAAGCAATAACAACTGTTCTTATAAAAGTTCGTTTAGCAGGTTGGCTAAGGCTTATTAAATGATATTCATATGCGTTATTTTTAAAACCGTCCCTAATTTGATTAATTTCGTTTATTTTTTTACGAAGGTACTTCCATCGCAGTTTGGGAGTTAATTTCTCTGAAAACAGAGTGCAAAAGAGGTGCAACAACCGGCCTGGTTTTCAACGACATTTACCTACATTTACATCCTCTGCTGTTCATTTATTTCATCTATTTAATAACTCCCTTTCTCCCCAAGCCTGTTCCCTGTATTGTTATTATGTTCATGAGAATTACTGTTATAGAATTTCGTAACGGAATGAGAAACCTTGCTGTAATTACATTTTTCAAAACTTACACCTCGTAAGAGGATAAAAAAAATAACTCGATCGTGCTATTTATTTTCTAGATATATGCTCTCCACTTGTTTCTCTTAGGTTTGAAGGAGTTAAGCCCTCGTCCCACTTCACCGACAATTTGTCGGCGAAGATTTTCCCATGTTGCTGTCTCGCCAATGCATTGCCTGATTAAGCGTAGTTAGATTAAAATTATAGTGTATTTTCATAAATTATGTCCTTTATGAATAATAATTATAGCTACATGTTAAAACTATACTTTGTTCAATTTAATTTGCATAACGCAATACCCCACGCAGCATATAATTATTCATGATACACTAAGTCAACAGATGGGAATTAGAACACATGTTATGATATAGAATATTATAGATATGATCGATATGGGCATCGATATTGACATCGACACACCCAAATCGATATGCACATCGACGCACATATCGATATGCGCATATACATATGCAGGGAACAATTAACAAGGAATACCCAAAAATCCCATATCGATATATGTATATATATCATATATGGCATCTGAAGAATATTATACTGCATATTGCAATATATGAGACATAATATTACGTACTGTATAAGGCTATAGAAGAATTGTGCACCAGGGACGAATACTGAATGACATCTTAATCAGTTTGGAGGTCATTCCCTTGATTGCTAGACACAACTGGCTAAAAACAAAGTACTTTAAAACTTTCATTTTGGCTCTGATTATTTTCGTGAAGATTTATTTTCAAACAATTATAGTTTTTTTTTTTTTACATAAAGCTGGGAAGTTATCCACCGAACAATTAACAAGGAATACCTCGTGATGCATGCGAAATATGAAAACAAAATGGTAAAAAAACAAAAAGTACCACACTTCCGGATCAGACTTGTAAAAATACCTTGGCATACTAAGTTATTTTGGAAAACTAAACTATGTACACCATTTCTGGGTTGTGGGAAAAATATATGAAAATTCAATAAATAAGAATAGCCCAAAATATGAAAATTCAAAGGCCTAAATATGTCCCTATATACGTCGTTTAGTAGTTAATATGTGAACCAATAATATGGTCAAATATGCGTGAATACAGTCAAACCCGCTTAATTGCACAATTCTTCGCACAGACCGGATAAATGCACATATTTTGCTTGCCACATGTGCAACTTTTGCAAGGAATTGAGACCGGATATTTGCATAAACCGGTTAATTGCACATTTTCGGCTTGCCGGATCGCTGTGCAATTAAGCGGGTTCGACTGTATATAGGATGCATTGTATGGCTATAAATGACCATTAAAAGGATACATTTGGTGCATACACGGCTATATATGTATGTGGCAATTCAGGATGGGTCATACACTGGGGCCATACATGGATGTACTGTATAGTCGTACCCGCTTAATTGCACAGCGACCCAATAAGCCGAAAATGCGCAATTAACCGGTTTATGCAATTATCCGGTCACAATTCCATACAAACGTTGCACATGTGGCTTGAAAAATATGTGCATTTATCCGGTTTGTGCAATTAAGCGGGTTCGACTGTATATGGCACCCACATGTATATCGCAATGGGATAGACAAAATAATGTGAACACTTGTCTCCTTCCGCTGAAGTAAATATTAACGTTTTTCCCTTTCTATGTGGCTCGATGAACGTGATGGCTCAGTGGTGAATTTATGATCATTTTTGCTCTGTTTCGCAACAGGCATCCGCATTCGACCGTCCCGTGCATGGCATACATCAGTCATAGGTGTAGTCAAAAAATTAATAACAAAAGCAAAAAAATGGAGACTTATGAAATATATATTTTTTTTCATTTAATCGTACAAAATTCTCCATGACAACAACCATCCACCTGTGAGGCATTTCAGGTGAAATGATATTAGCAATAGGCGAATTCTCTTTTACCAAAAAGGGGGAAACGCCTAAACTTAATCATGGGAAATCTCCTTGAGATTCATACCAAGTTTACCACTAATTCGGAGTTATTCTTGGGAAAATCTGTGAGAAACTGATATGATAATAAGTAAACAGAAAATTAGCAGTTGATTGAACACTAAAGAAAAAAACACAAGTTTGTAAAGTAGGAGATTGCGACTCATCTTCCCTCGTGAATCAGCATCAAATTTAATGAAAGGATTCGTTGCTGTCTTACAAAAAACGTTGTCAAATTTTAAAGTAAAAAATCTTACCAGATGACAGACAGTTGCCAAAAATCGCAATATCGAGGTGTGGATATGGAGCTCGACTGGTACAGTGGCCCAGAATACCTCGACGATGAATTTATCAAATGCCAAAAAAATATGACAAAAAAAGTGTCTAAACGAAGAAACTTTAAAAAACAATAAGCCAATTATGAGAAAACTTATTGTTTTCATAATTTATGTGGAATGCATGCAGCGCTTATCTTCCTATACGCCAATGAGTTAGACCGTGCAATTTCTGCATGATTCATTTTTTGATGAAAAAAATGTTTATTTGACCTATTTGAATGGCATTCTTTGGTCCTAAACCATTGCACAAACCACCGGAAGTCATAATCAGAATTTTTGGACAATAAGATACTTGAACACGAATACAGTAGAATCATATGGGACACGATTCATCTAGCCAATTAGCTGTAATGTTGATCTGTGATTTTAGTTAGTAAGGTGTCTGAAAAATTGTTTGGACACCATGATAAATTACCTTCTATTGACAAAATAAAATTACAACTTTTTCAATTTTGATTTTTTTGCTAACGGCGAAATTTTACTAAAATTCCCAAATTTCCAACAAACAAACGATTTTGAATACAATTCATTTTAGGATGTCCTACTTCGCTATTTTCCCATAAAACCATACAATGTACAATACCACAAATTAAAAATAAATTTGGCGAATTGTAAAATGGAGGTTGCCCAACATACTTTGAAGGTATTTCTTAAAAATCAATAAAATACTGTAAAATGATTCGCAGTAAAAAAATGCTGTAAAATGCTTATTGATGTTGGGTGTCCTTAAAATCAATATTTCACCATCCGTTAATCTTGAGTATGGACAATTAATCCTCTATAACACATTGCATTCTCTTGCTGATAATAAGATACTAACTTGAATTGAATTCCTAACCTGACAAGGGTTTGTATTTCTCTGCATTTGACAAAAAACATCTTGGCACATAGAGTATTATTGAAAAAAAGTGTAAAGATGTCATCTTGGCACATACAATATTATTGAAAAAAGTGTGAAGATGTCATGTTGGCACATACAGTATTATTGAAAAAAGTGTGAAGATGTCATATACTATTTATTGACATAAAATAGTATATGGAGCAGTATGCTGTTTTGGACATACGTCCATGAATACATGGATATACAAGTATATATTCTGCTACATTTCCACTATAGAACAACTACATAGTTCAAATAAATTATTCACATTTTAAAATTGACATTTAATTCATAAATATTTCATTTAATACCCTGGCATGCTCGAGTGGGAAATTTGTGCATGGTAAATAAATGGATATGCATATACAAATATGGTATATGGAAATATTAGAAATTGGACACATACCCATATACAAACTGCATGCCAATTTTGTGCATAAATAATCATATTGTTCATATAATAATCTGAATATACTGTACATACACTGTACATAAACATTATTTCTGTTGTCCATAATTACACACTTCCCATAATGTATTTCAATATATACAGTATGCACTGTATGTGTCGTATGGTCAATGATATAAAAAAGAATATCATCATCACAGACCATGGGCTCAACGCCCGTTGACATATGATGCCTGCTATAATAAATCTGTCCATATATATATATATATATATATATATGGACAGGTAGTATACAACACACTCAACTGGATTCTCAGGCTAACTGCTTTGGTTCTTTCAAATCTTGACCATTGATAGCAAGTTCTCATCTGATCTTATTTGTGTTTCCAGACATTCATGGAATAAGACAAGTTGTTTACATATGTATTTTGCAAAATATGATGTACGTTCACCAAAATAGCGTAACTAACTCCTAACTTAAATTGTTTCAATACCAACTGAGTTTATTTTCCAATTTTATTGCGGAAATAAACAATGGATTTAACGAAAGTGATCTTTAAGCGAAAGTTAAATGACGTCAGATGCACTTAAATTTCAAAATAATTGCACTTAGAACAATGTCTGCCCTTCATCCCTGAACCAGTTTGCTCCGTTTTCCCACACAGCAGTATGAGCACGATACATGGCGTGTTACTTATTTTTGCCAATAATTATGCCAATTAGAAATAATCCTTATTTTGGTGATTGCCGTCTTGAAACAATGAACCGGTGCAACGATTTGTTTTCGGAACCTAGTTTTCAAGAATCCAGTAAACTTGGCAGAAGCCAGACAAGCGTGAATGCAATTTTCTTGCAAATTTATGGAACCTTATGGAAACTTGATCATCTGCATATACACAGTAATTGGCTCATTAAATTAAATATACATACGTGTACATACTTTGATTTGACTATGACATTCAATTCCAGCAAACCAATGGGAACAGACTTGCTCAAAAGTTACTCAGGCATGTTATATCATTGTTCATATATGGAAGAAAACATGGACTTAATTATAGTGTGAATATGGCAAATACAGTATATTGGAATTTAGTAATGTCAAGTGTGTATTTATGCACATTGTATATGGCATATACAGTGAATATTCATATGTATCCAATTTTCTATATGTATGGACAAAAATGTGATATATGCACCAATATATGTGATAATGTATATACAATTTACCAACTGGGGTATCGATCATATGCAAACGTTTAGCAACAATATAATTTCCAAATGTTTTCTTCCATAAAATGCCATACATGGCCACATACTGCATGGCCATCAGTTTTCATACATACAGGTATGTACTATATCGAATATGACTGATGCAGACACATATAGCCATACGACTTATGCAATACGGTATTTTCCATCCATGTTATAGCAACGTTCCATATGCGTATATATTTTATAATAAAATAAGAAAATATATTTTTAATTCGTTCTAAATGTTTGAGAATAACTTATCTAAATAACTTTCCCAAATACAGAAAATACAAATTCAAACTCCGCCTTGATCTTGCGCGTTCCACTTTCAAATTTCAATTCAGCTTTATGGTTTGACCACCCTGGTATCATAAACGGACCATTTCAGACCAAGAGGTTTGAGGAAAGCTCGAAACGCTCTAGAAGTCCGATGAAAAAAGTTGAAAACAACTTGGAAACCATAATTTGCACATAGCGCACTCGGCTCACCTGGCAAATGGGATTATAGTTTTTGGAGGTGGTGGTATTTTTTTGGTAATTTATTATAGATGTGGCCGATTTTTAGAGAGACTATCATGGCATTTGCCTGGAACCAACTGTGGCAAACCGCGAAAACCACAGTCATGATATGACCGATCCGGAAAGACTATATAGGGAAATTTATCTAGGTCCATGTGGTACAAATATTTAACGTCATTTTCCAAATGTGGCAATGTCTGTCATACGTATAGCCCACTTTGCGGACAATTTTTCCCATCTCGCCGACAACCCATTATCATTGGTTAGATCAAGTTCATTTATAAAATTAACAAAATTCTTTAATATACATTTCTATCGACAAAACGGACTGTCGCGTGTAATAACAATAGGCAAAATGGGCTGTTGACGAAATGGTGTGTCGGCAAAATGAGAATATTAAAAATGGGCTATTGACGAAATGGGGTGTCGGTAAAATGAGAATATTCAAAATGGGCTGTTGACGAAATGGTGTGTCGGAAAAATGAGAATAGACAAAATGGGCTTTTGACGAAATGGGGTGTCGGCAAAATGAAAATAGACAAAATAAGCTGTTGACGAAATGGTGTGTCGACAAAATGGGGTGTCGGAAAAAATGAGAATAGACAAAATGAGCTATTGACGAAATGGGATGTCGGCAAAATGAGAATGTTCCAAATGGGCTGTTGACGAAATGGGGTGTCGGCAAAATGAAAATAGAATGGGGTGTCGGAAAAATGAGAATAGACAAAATGGGGTGGGGTGTTGGAAAAAATGAGAATAGACAAAATGGGCTATTGACGAAATGGCGTGTCTGTAAAATGAGAATATGCATAGTGGACAGTCGGCGAAATGGGTGTCGGCAAAGTGGACCCAAACCCTGCTTTCATATATACGCCTTAGGACATTTATGGTGATATATATATCATGTTAACTGCATTCTCCAATCCATGAATTGACATACTACAACATATTATTGCTAATAGTATCAATATACAGTATATAACGTGGGAAGTGCTGTATACGGACATAGTAGAAATTGGAAGATACATGTATACGAGCCATACAGTATATCATTTCCTCCGTAAATAATTTGCAATATATGACCATAAAAGTTGTCAGTATATTATTACTTGCGTGTTATATTTATTCGAGCAGTTCTTTAGTATGAATATTCCGTATTTCGAAAAAATATTTCCTAGTGACCTAAATACATTCTATAATATTATTCGATACATTTACAACACACAATGCGATGTGCAATCATGCACCAGTTATGTCGGAAATACAATCTTGTAAAACGAACTCACTATTGTTTATATTCGCACACGTATAACTGGGCCATATGATGCCGTCTTGGTATGATTTTATTAACTTAATATACATGTATGAATGAACACTTACTTTAACATTTCTTCGTAATGAAAGTGTTCCACATATTTACAGTATATGGATATATACATGGGAAATTCAATCCAAATATGTATATGTCCATACGTGCCAACTTTCTGTTGTCCATATATGTATGCACTGTATTTCAATACATGTGCCATATCGATACTGTCGAACCTGCTTAATTGCACAGCGACCCGTCAAGCAGAAAATGTGCAATTAAGCGGTTTATGCAATTATCCGGTCACAATTCCATACAAAAACTGCACATGGGGCTTGCAAAATATGTCCATTTATCCAGTGTGTGAATATTACAGTCGAACCCGCGTAATTGCACAGACCGGATAAATACCTACATATTTGGCCCATTTGCTACTTTTGTATGGAATTGTGACCGGATAATTGCACATTTTCGGCTTGCCGGGTCGCTGTGCAATTAAGCGGGTTCGACTGTACTTCGAGGAATAAGTCCATGTTAATTTCCGTGTACATAGACATAAAGGGCCATACATGCTTTCATAGATATATGAGAGCATATATATATGATAATATGGACATAGATTAAACAGGGCATAACATGGCATATATGGACAATTTGGGATATTTTTAGATACTTTTTTTCCACCTTGAATCTATTTATGTACTTGTACATGTAAGCACTAATAAATGCAACATTTTTGGAATCAAATTACCTTTATGTACTGGGTTCAGCACCCCCTGGTGGCGTATGAGCCTTTAGCACTGCATCCTTAATAATGCAGTGCCATGGGTTTAAATGGTATTTTCAATTGTTTATCGTGAAGTTTGGATAAGGGCGCGCGGGTTGAAATTTGACACACCTTAATAAGTAGCACAAAGCTGTAGTTGAGGTCAAATAGTACAAATACATGTATGTTATGCACATATCATCAGATTAGTTTAAACGGGCGTTGCCTGTATTACATTAGAAATAAACGAAGTGAGATGCCGACTAAGAAAGATAAGGTCTAATACGATATTCACGAATTGCAACAACTTTTAAACTATCAGATCAACTATGTTTCTAAGTTTTATGGAAATGCTTAACATGCTATTGCTACTGTTTTCTAAATGAGCACTTTCTTCACAGATCCAATGTTAATTACAGGAAACACATTTTAAGATGGGTTGAAAACTTTAGCATCCCAAGTGGAAAAAACTATACATATGGCATACATAATGTACATGGATGTGAGCATATGTATATGGGCATACAAAGGAAATAGCATACGAAATTAGATATTTCAACATTTGGTAATATATGTACACATGTGTCCAAATATAGCATTTTATCACAAACATGTAATTTATCACATAACGACGAATGCCCATATATTATACTATATTTTCATACATGTCCAATTTTCGCACTTCCGTTTATGGCTATATGTGACATATGGAATATTGATGTATATACACCATCAAACCTATACCATATTATTTCATAGGCATGTATTTGGTGCTATATGAGCATAACTGCACATGGTAAGATAAATCCAAATATGTATTGAATAAAAATCATACATGTATATTAGTTACATACTACAAGTACAGTATAAATACACAATTTATTATATTTATGCATCAGATGCAAAACCTGCCTAAATTTGGCATTTATTTGCTGATTGTAGGGTACTGAGTTGAATTGAAATTGAATTGAATTTCCGTACAAATGTTCTCCCGGGCCAAAATATGCCGTATATAATTTTTCCACCCGAGCCATATACAAAATGTGCCATATTTGCCAGTATATAAATGTCCAACAGGGGATCCTTGTTGAACCTGAAATTCGTCTAGATAAAGTACAGTGCCAAATAGGCGCCAAACCTCTTCAAGATGGCCGTCACCTGGTGTCTGTGGAAGCAAACTCGTTAGCGGGAAGAAGGGATAATCCCATCCCCTGACACCGAAAAATGGGTGGGAAGGAGAATATTTGTTGTTGCTCGTTCTGTCATGCTCCACATGGGAGGAATGGCGGACAAACAAACAGGTCTTGAAGCGCTCCAACTGCTTTCATGCAAAAAAATAAAGAAGGTTTCCTCCCATTTTTCGTTTTCCTACCTCACTTGATGCACGTCCACCGTGCGATTCGGATCACACTTAAGTCGTCAGCTCACCTTTGCAGGTGGTTCCCATATCAAAACGTGCACACTTCAGTTGCAAGGGGGCGCCATCATCGTATTTGAAAAGAGGCGCACATATCAAGAGTCCACCGATGTTACTGGCAACAACGAGGTTGAGAGAGAACACACATACAAAAATTGCCTTTGATTCGTGATTGAACTCAAGAACAGATCCGGGATTTACAAACGCGATTGTGCTCGAATTTTCCCGCCATGTCTGAAAGTGCCTAGACTCCTGCCTTCCTGTTATTCTGCTTCAGCATTGTCTGTTTTCTTGGCCGTTGCCAGTCATGGCACCGCACTCAGGAACTAGCGGGATGTTTGTTTGTTTGTTGTTCTTGATTCCTCTGGCGTGGGGCCAAGGTGAGTTCAGTTTTATGTATGGTCTTGTTCAATTTTGTACAAATCGCGTCATGGCGGTAATAACACTTAGCGCGGGAAAATCCACCAAGTTTCAAAGTTTGCAGGAATTGTCCTAGAAGCACAAATAAATCTGAAAAAAATAGTACGAAATCATTATATTTTGTTTAGAAAATTGATAAGTGATTTTTTACACAATTCCAGGATTCACATTTCTATTGGGAATGTATACATATGATGATTTTGCATCCATATACAGTGTATAATCATACATCCATGCCACCAAAACTATCGGATTTCTGTCTGTCATACATGAAGGATATATCATATATTGGCATATATGGGACATATTATTGCTTATATGGGCCTATAAAAATATACGTTGTATTCCAGTGTGTGCAGAAAAATTAATAGCATTATAAGGTATAGCACATAATGCATGGGCATATATTTGCATATCATCCATAACCCCTCTGAAGCCATACCTGACAGAACATTTATAGATGCAAACATCATATTTGTTAAACATTTGTCAGGCTTCATATGTGTAATGCGAATTTATATATTTTTTTTAAATAATTGTATTTCATAAAAGAATAGCAACTTTGGAGGTGAATGTCTATGTAAAAGCAATCATAATTCAAATTCTGAATAAAAAATAATACCTATACAATGCGTTGTTAAAAATAGTGTGGCACCAATATGTGTTTTTATTATTGCGTATAGACTGTTAAGTTCAGAAGAATTATGGAAATAAGACCACGTTATAAAAACAGTTAATTCCCGCCCAAAATACAGAAATACATGTTACCAGGCATGGCTACTTGTGTTGTGAGCCAATTTGGAACCACATTACCAGCAATAAGACGGCTGTACAAAAAGTATCCGACTATTAGTAGTGACCACAGTAGTCTCACTATTGTTGGAGAAGTTTCTGGAACGCCTCTTTGGGAATGGAGTCCAGTACGACCATTGCTTCCATGCACATAGCATTCTCTAGAGTCTAGACCAATGTTCTTAAACCTGTGTTTCACATAAGTTTAAGGGAGGATAAAAATTGTTTCTTCTATACAATAATTGTGAATAAATAACATTAAAAATGTTCTCCCGAGAGCAAATTATTTTATTAAAATCGTAATTTGTCTTTATTTCACTGAAAAGATGGGAGAAAATCTCTCCTTAAAAACATTTGGTTTGCCACGAGAATTTTAAGCACCAATATTGTAAAAAAATAAAAGAGTTGAAAAATCGCATGAAAAAAGAAGGACCAATAGTAAGCATCCGTCTTGGCCCAGGAAAGTCTGAATCAGATGCCAGGCTGGAGCATTGTCTTGGGTCACCGCGGTGTTATTTTCGGAGAGTACATGCACTCTAACAGAAATTTTGGTGAAAATAGATGTTTGTGAAACATCCATTCCATTGGTATTAACATATCCAGTTCCAGGTGTTTTGTTTTTGTGAGGTGTTTCAAAGACCAAGTGTAGGTGGTTTACACAAAATGCAAATTCAAACATCTTGATAGGTGCTTGTGTTCAGATTTAATGGAAGTTTGAAGAACCAAAGGAATGACATGCTTGGCCAAGATATTCCGAATCAGATGTGAGGAATGAACTTGATAATGCACTTGGCAGCCGAATCATGACAACCTTCAGTTCATTCCTTGCATCTGACTCAGACTTCCTTTCCAAACACAACATTTATGTGATTCTCAATGATTCTTACTCTTCCAGCATGGCTCCTTGTGAAGGGGATTGGGGTTTCAGACCTTCAGGAGTATAATTTTGTTTTTATCAGCCAAAGGTTGTATTGCCCTGTATGCAAGGACATATTGTAATTATTAAGTCAAAGACCAAAACTATTTTTTTTCATATACATTTCTAGAAGTTTTAAAGCACATTTATCAAACAAAGGAAAAAGTACATGCACCACAATTCTAGATTCTTGCGATCTACTTTCCCATAATTTGGCTGTTCAACAAGAAAGTTTAATACAATCAATACCAGTTAGGCTTAATCGGAGAATAGGCTATAGTTCTGGGAATGGAATTTATATTTAATCGCAATAATTATATAGATGTGTGAATTTCGCAGCCTGCTTTTTCGTGAAAGTGAAATGAAGCAGGTAATTATTTTGATCAAATTTTCGCCCAAAAAACTAAATTGCGAGCTATTAGCAATAATGATGCCAATTTTTATAGTGAACTTTTTAACGAAAAAGTGTAATGGTCATACAAGTTCATAAAGGGATTGTGTTATGGGGGGAAACGTAAGATTTTTACGGTTGACTTGACATAAAATTGGTATTGCATAAAAAATAGTTTGAAATTGTTGCAAAAACTCAGCGAGCATAGCATTTCATTTGAGAAACTTCATAGGGTAAATTAAGTATTGAAAACTGTTTTCAATGTGGTATGTATTACAACATCATGGACATACAGGGTATAATTTGGATACAAGGAAATATTTATGGACGATCATGGTCATGCATTCGCATCTATGATCATTTATGGACAAAAATTTCATATCTTGTATATGGACATAACAAAGTTTCACACAATCTACATACATATACTTGAATTTAGGATCATACATGGACATACACGGTCATTCAATTCAATTCAATTCAACTCAGTAACCTACAGTCAGCAAATAAATGCCATATGGTAGGGGGTCTACCCAATTTCAGGAGAATGCTCCTACGTCAGTAGCGACTTAGACATCATTGTTAGATTGAATTTGTATTAAATCAGGAGAATCACCATGTCATTGATATACATATATGATTATGAATATACAAAAATTCTGAGTATGGGTACTGTATATATGTCCAATTTCTGATGGCATTATCCATAGATATCCATATACAGTATGTGACTTATATAATACATTTGCTGTTGTGCATAAGCTGTTATTTACTAAGTACAAGATTTTTCAACTAAGTGGACTGCTTTTGCTATTTCAAATCTGAGAAGATAAACAACTCCACACGTGTGACAGCACACGAGTGGCATAACAAATAGTATTATTTTCCGCCATGAAATTGTTATGTAAATGAATTTCTTATCACAAAGCAGGTAAAGAATCCGGATCGGACAAGAAGTATTTATACAATTCATTTTTTTATGGCTAGTCGATTAAGAATATGTATAGAGGCCTAAAAATCATCTAGGTCAAAACATTCGAACAAAAGACAAAATTAAACATTGATCGAAAACTCATTAATTCTTGTTAAAGTGCGAATTGAAACAAATCTAAATTAATGGAAGTTGTTGTATTTTTTTAGGAAATAGGTTCAGCGTTTCCATCCTGAAAAAAGATCAAATGATCATAGAAAAGACTTCACACAGTTTTTATTCCCTTTATCAAAATCTGAATGGAACAGTGTTGTTTGGGGTAACGGTTATTTCTCACATTTTTATCTAGGTCTGATTTCATAATAAGAAATGGAAGTCCCCGTCACCGAATCACTGATTTGGAACAGAAATTACGCTTAGAATTTATCAAGTTTTGGCTTATCATAGCTAACATTGCAAAAGGAGGCAAACAATAGAAAATCAACAAAAAATCTATTCAATTTAAGATTAATCAGGTAAAACTTTTGTAATTCCTTTAAATGGCTTTCAAACTGTGCAACACCCCTGTCCATATTGCAATGATCACCACAACTACCCGAGGGAAAAAATTATATTATGCACCATATATTGCAATACATATTTTCTTTACTTAGTATGTTTGAAAACATTTGTGTCCAGTGAAAGAAAAATATATTTTTTGCTAAAAGTGTAAAAATGACACATAAAAGAACAGATTTAAAAATTGCAGACGCACTTAAACGAGTCATACTGTCATATTACATGTACTTCTGGAATCATTGTCTGTAACATGATCAATATTCTATGTATCAACAATGTACGACCAACAATAAGTCCATGTTTTCTTCCATGCAAGTATGATGACATAAAACGCTATATTTGGTGACACGTGTTCAGACATATATCATGGAACATGATATGACATATGTGGTCATATAATTTTGTCACTCGTTTTAAACTGTATGTGTACATAGTAGAAATTAGACTTATGGATGGTCAATGTCCAAACATGGAAGAAAACATTGATATATTTTATGATAAAATTATGTGTATGGCACATTCTCCTACAGAGTATATTGAAATACAGTAATGGGAAGAGTTGGCAAATATGACAGTACAGTATACTCATTCATGGTCAAAAATGCCATATATGGGTATACACTATACATATCCGTTTGTGTTCAAATTGTGGTATGTTAAAAGATAATGGATTTTCCATATGCAGTACATGTGCCATAGATATATTTTTTTTTCTAACCTGATAACAATTTATAACACCATGACTATATACAAGGGTGTGTTAAGCTTTCATTTGCAAATACCAAGTTCCCATAACCTAATATTTGTATTATTGTCATATAGCGACGCATAATCAAACGCCATTCATGCTATCTGAGTTTCAACAACAAAAAGCGGTCATCAATGAAAAATCAAGTAAAGATTAAAGATTAAATATGCAAAACAAAAATTCTGGTTTAATATACAGCTGAAATGGTTCACGGCATAAGTATGTTACCTGTGTCTTACAACATAAGACATACCAAACTACATCACAGGCTAACCATAAAGAAGGGGGTCAATTTATGGATAACAGGATTCACATCAATTTTACAATAAAATGTATACTGCATGTACAAGCATGTTCTAAAATAACATGAACACCTGGAAGGAAAAAAAAATATAGGGCCATGTAGTAAATATGCATGCAGTCTTGCAATATATGATATACTTTCCCGGATTAAATTTCATATATGATACATTAATGACTATAATGTCACATACGGAAATACTGTGCACTCGTATGTCCATATATGTCTTCATATACTATGTACCAGATATTAAAATTGATAGCATTATTCATGTGTATAAAAACGTATACCTGTACATGTACAGTCTGAAATAAATTAATGGAAATTGTGGAGATATCAGAAAAAGAACTTGTCCTTATACGATCGTAAATTCACAATGAACGTCCATATTTGATCATAGTATATTCAAACACCCCTCGTGTGAAAAAAAATTGTTTTCATATTTTAAAATGATAATAATAACAAAAAGCATTTGAACGCTATTTTTTGATGAACACTGTCATAAAGTACAAAGATTCTAAAAAGGAACAAAAAACCTGAAAAGGTCAATGCCTGCAGATTCCACCAGTAAGTATTACAATCTTACATTCTCTTTGATGTCAAGGATGTCATTGTCAGGGAAAAATTCCCTAACAAACTCACTATAACAATACCAATCTCGCAATTGATTTATGAGCAAAATATAGCTTACCAATATGAGAATGTTCATTGAAAAGTATACGTCTTTAACCCATATTTCGACAAGAGTGGTCGTTATTCAAGTATTTTTATGCATTTTGGATAAATGTCTGAAAATGCTGTGGAGCGTTACCGGATATCACATTTTCAGGTGCACATGATGCTATTACGAACGTTATATGGGTCAATGTATGGATAATGACAATCAAGATTTAAATTTTCACAAAATTAATGTACAATATTTAGGAAAAACATCATTTTTTTTTTTCGAAAACTGCTTCATTATTTTCCCAAAGTTTTAGCATTCATTTGTTTATTACACCATATTCAGTGCGATGAACACAAGAGATACACTAGTTTAACTGTTATTAAACACTAACTTTTAAACTCAGTAAAATTGTTAT
>JAUJYV010001646.1:0-16325 GCA_033995625.1 Ophyiulus pilosus
GCCAAGTTACTGATTTTCGTTACTCAAATGTATTCAATGTACTCAATTACTGGCTTAAAGTATTTCTGTTCATACTTGAATTTGGTACTCATAATTTCAGATTAAGTTAATCCTCAAGGACGATTGTAATCACCCATCGTAAGTACATTTTTGTAATCGTACGTTTTGAGTATTTTTGGCATTCAATTACTTTTGTACTCAGTACTCTTTTACTCATTACTCAAATTCACTCAATATACTCAATTACTGCCCAATAGTGCCAACTAGTACATCTCACAGCTAGGGATGGAGGTATCGATAAAAATATCGATACCAAGTATAGAAATCAGTATCAAAACTAAACATCGATACTGACCAAAGTATTGGAAAAAAAAGTACTGATATCAGTAGTTTTCAATAAGTAGGGTAAAAATGAACAATTTTTTGAAAAATCTGATAAATGATAGTTACAGGTTTATTTCCTTGTTGCTGTGCTGCTGATAATGAATTAATTGATTTGCTGCATCTTCCTCAATAAAGTCAAGGAAAATGTCATGGAAAAAAAAAAGCCCAGTCCTAGGCTAAACTTTAGTCTATTCCAAAACAAAACATTTCATATCAAACAGATAGACTCCATTAAATTTAGTTGATTAAAAACACGCGATGCAAAACTTGTTATCAGTACAAAATACCTTTTAAAAATACCTACAGTTTTCGCATGCCAACGTCTTTATACTTACCTTAACTTTAATGGCGGGAAGGGAGAAGCCACGCATTGAACTACCCAATTAACTGAACGTAATGGGTGCGCATGCGTGGTTCTTCCCTTCCCGTCATTAAAGCAAAGACGTATAAAGACGTCGGCATGCTAAAACTGTAACACAAAAAATTGATGTCTTAATAAGGGAATTCCCCTATCGAATCAGGAAATAATAGAGGCTAGAAACATTTTCTGAACACTTCCGATACATTTTCGGATACTCATGTTCAAATCTCGATATGGATAGAATAGAGTTTGAGCCATCCATCGTTAACGAAACGATAACGATAACGTTAACGAGAAACAGCGCGGGAAGCCCGGAATGACATTGGAATGCCATGCTTCGCATAGGGTAATCCTTGACATTCCGGGCCGCCAGCGCTTTTTCTCGTTATCGTTACCGTTGGCTGGCTCAAACACTATTATCGAAAACAAAATATCGATACCATAGCAATAGAGAGTTTGCGCCATCCAACGTTAACGATACGATAACGGTAACGATAACGAGAAACAGCACTGGCCGCCCGGAATGTCAAGGACTGCTCTATGTGAAGCATGGCATTCCAATGCCATTCCGGGCATCCCGCGCTGTTTCACGTTAACGTTATCGTTTCGTTAACGTTGGATGGCTCAAACTCTCAAGTTGATCGCGACAACCACACTCACAGCTGCAGAAACGTCAAACTTCAGCAAGTCCCAGTGAGTGCACGTACGTTTTGATTGAATCGCGGTCCCCGCAGACCCGAAGACCCCTGGCACGGGTCCAAAGAAGAGCCCGCCTTCCAGGGAGAAAAAAAACCGTTCCTAGATTGATTCCCGGAATCCCCAACTCGGATCATTCCGGTCCCGGCAAATCTCCCGACGGGAAGTCACGTTACCCGCCACACCCCTCGCTACCGAGGTTACCCCTTGACCCCGGATCCCAAACGACACTGGCCTTCAACTTTAGGTGCCCTCGCCGCTGAAACATTGATCGCCGCCAGGGCAGGCTGACACCCTGGGACGGATCTGTTCCGAACGGCGCTGGGCCAAGAAATCCCGGTTAGGAGTAGATGAGAACCGGGGTAAAAAAGAAATAAAAAAAAAAAAACAAGACCCAAATTTTTCGAAACAGTACAAGCAGAAAACAGCAACTTTTTTTCAAGGTTGTCGTGGAGCACGCCAAAACGCCTCGTACGTCGTCTCCGCGGAAACTGTGTCAAAAAAAGCGTATCGTTTCTTACCTTCGATGAGCTCGTGGGTGACGGTCTCTTCCCATCCGCTGCTTTGCGATGAGTCCATGGCGTCTTCGGACATCGCGCGGAATTTTCTTCAAACGCCGCGGATTCCGCGAATTTCAGGTGGTCATCGAGGCCGAGCGGCGCAGCGCAGCGCAGGCAGCAGGTTCAACTTCGGGGAATTCCGGGGTTAACCCACAAGGCGCATGAGCGACTGGCGACGGTGCAGGGCGAGACCGCCATCTAGCGGTCGTTGTCGAAACTCTGGAGCGGTACAGGACGCCCTGGAAATCCATTGCCATTGAATTCAATTTAGTCAGGTTTCTGAAATGGACAATCTAAATGAAAATTATGAAGATTCTGAAATATTGGTTGCCTGTAGACAACGCACAACTATAAGGCTAACGTGTACATTTTATAAGAAATAAATCAAATATTATAAAAATACAATTTGAATAGCCCAGATGGTAAAATATGTGGTGCCCAAAGGAAGGGATGGGTAAAGACGAAAATTGCGTCATTAAATTTTTTTGTTGGGATGGGGTAAGCAGGTAAATGTTCTAAAATATTGGTTTCCTGGGGAAAATCCACATCTATAAGGTCATCATTTTATTTTTTATAAGAAATTAATACAATTTGTAAAAAAATATCTAAGATTTTTTCATAATTTATATAACCAAGATGGAAAAATATATGGTATATTATGGCTGCTTGTCCACAAATGGTCACATACGGATATGTATGTCCATACTTTATGTGACCAGTGGTGGACCGGATATCTTTACTGAAGTATTAGTTTTCTCATGCCAACGTCTTTATACTTACCTTAACGTTAGCTGCGGAGAGGGAGGAGCCACGCATTGAACTACCCAATGAACTAAATAAAGTAATCGGTGCGCATGCGTGGTTTTTCCCTTCCCGCAGCTAACGTTAAGGTAAGTATAAAGACGTTGGTACGCAAAAACTGTCTATTGGCTGCCAGAATACAAAGGGGGCCCACCCACAACCAAAATCCTTTAAAACTATATAAAACAGTATGAAATGTCTTGGAAACACTGACATATATACATCATCATCTATCTTGAAATGTCCCCAACAGACCTTGAGAAACATTTTGAATATCTAGAAAAACCAACCAACTACATTATACGTAAATTAGCAAAATGTTTTCAAATTCCAGTAAACACGTTAGACCATAAAATTAACTTTTTGACAAATTATGACTTTTTGAAATTAACATTCTGACCAAGAAATTAGCAAAATCCATTGCAATTCTAGAAAGCACCAATCAAGCAGTCAGAAACTTGAAAAATTACTTGAAATTCTAAAAAAAAACTATCAAAAATATTGAAAACTCTGACAAACATAATTATCTATCTTGAAATTTCCCCAACAGGTCTTGCAAGACATTTTGAATATTTAGAAAACGTCAACCAACCTGACCGAAATTTGCAAAACAAACTTTGAAACTCTAGACCCCGACCAACTAGACAGAAATTAGCAGAATGTTTTCAAACTTCAGAAAACACTTTAGAGTGTTAAATTAACTTTTTAACAATATATAGATAACACAAACCAAGAAATTAGCAAAATCCATTGCAATTTTGGAATCAAGCGGACAGAAACTTGAAAATTCACTTGAAACTTCTAGTGAATTCTAGTGAATCCCATCGAAAACTCTGACAAACATCATCAAAAATCCCCTGAAACTTCCAGAATGTCCTCAATCGCATTAAAAATAAGTGTATCATTGTTATTGGCGTGCTTGATTTTAAAGCGCATCTCTGCAGCGTAATAAGCCGATCATAACTCGTGATCCCAAATGACCGATATTCCGATAATTGACCGTGGTTGCCATGGCAACACCAGGCGCAACAAGACTCAGCAGTTCCAGAGTTGCATCGGGGAAGTCAGAAATGGTAAATGTGGCGGTAATCGGCTGCGGTTTGCTAGGTTCAAAGGTAGCAGGTAAGATGGGTTTAACAATTGGTCATAACTATTTAACGACACCTGGAGCAAGTATGGTCAACCTGAGGCTGGGGGAACATTGGGAGGTTGTAGACAAGGTCCTATTGCGATTTGCAATACTCGCCACACTTGCAACAAATTTGTCTAAACACATGTATAACACAGAATAGTGAAATATTGCAAATCCAATGTTCCTTGGTGGATGATTCATTCATTAAGGTAAAACATTGGATTTCCGGCTGCTAAACATAGTTTTTTTATTTAACAGATAAATGTAATGATAATTCTAGAACGATAAGTTTGTCAAAAACTTCAACATTTACTTATCTTCAAACATAATACAGTGTTTAGTGCATAATGCAGGGTTTCGGGGTGAACAAAGGTGAACTTCAGAAGGTTTTGCAAGGTTTCTGAAGGTTTGCACTTCAGAAGTACAAAAAGTTAGACAACCCCTACCCCTTGTCCACACGCTGTCCATTTTTTCCCAGAACGTCCTCTTCCCCCATTATAGACGTCACTTTTTTTTTGGAAAGGTAGGGTATCCAGCAAATTTGTTGGAACATACTAAGGCCCATCCTATAAATTTCCAAGCACCCTTCTGATTAAAGGAAATTTCCTGACCTCGAAGGGAAATTCCAGCATAAAAGTGGTGTTTAACACAAATTTAGGCCATTAATTCCCGACTTTCACAAGGTTTCAAAATTTCAAGTACATTTGGGACTTGGGGGCACATTTCTTTTGGTGTCCCTTTCCCCTTTCACTGACCTTTAAAACTCAAGCAGAACAACCATAAACTAAAAAATACCATTGCAGGTGAACTGGCTTACCACGGCCACAATGTGAAAATCTATGATAGTAATCCCAAAGCTCTGCAAAGTGTTTTTCCAAGGCTTCAGCAGGATAAGTCTGAACTGCAAGCAGCAGGGATACTCAAGCACCACACTTTCATCGTAAGTATTCCCAAGTATTGCACAAGGGCTTCCTCTACATATTGTGTAATTACAATTTAGTAATAATACCGTGTAAGTGTATGGTTTCATTAAATTCTTACGCTCTACGATGGAAAGAGCAGATTGTGAGTCACCCTAAAATACATTTTCTAAACTTTTGAATCATTTTCGTGTACTTGTTAACTTAACATGAAATTAATGTACTGTAGAATAAAAGTAAATTAACTAAATTAACACGGTTCAGCAATAAAAGTTAATTTTCCCGAAGTGTAGACCACTATCAAAATTGAATTTGTAGAATTTTTTTTTTTTAGAAACATGATCATGTGTAAACATTAAAATGTATACTGAAAAAAAATCCATACAGACCTTGCTAAACTGGTCTCAAATCTGCTTATTTATTTATTTTACGGAAATAGGGCCAAGTGATATGTCTGAGCCATCTACACGAGGCAGTCAGTAACGTTGACTTTATCTTTGAGACAATCAAGGAAGACATTGATGCCAAGCAAGAAATATTTGAAAGTAAGGTGCTTCGATTTGGGACCTTGTGGATTGGCCATTGTAAAATGGTGGCGATGGTTGTACAAAATAGAATTCGGGTAATAAATACAAATGTATAATATATGTATATATATAAAATATTTAAATTGGCTGAATAGGGAGAACCTTCAAAGGGTGTCCAACAAATTTCTTGGAAGAATTTTCAAGGACCCCTTCCACGATCAAATACCGCAACATTTTTTTCAAAGAATAGAACAATTTTTCCAGAGAATGTCTACAATGCCGAAATTTCTGCCATCACCACTATACTGACAGAATTCCGCAAACCCAGATTCTGAATTTATATCTTCGCGTTTTCAGGGATCTCGCAGTGCTGCTCAGAAGGGGCCCTGATCGCAACAAGCACCCTTCGCCTGGACCTTAGAAGGATAATGGCCCGTTCAGTGCAACCAGAGGTAAATTCAACTTGGTGGTTCCATTTCACTTAGGTTAAATTTTAGCAAACTTTCTCCATCTGAATTTTCAAAAACTAGCCTTATTTTTTCAGAGAGCAATTGGAATCCGCTTCTTGTACCCCGTGTACTGCATACCAGAAGTGGAAGTGACCATGGGGCCACAGACGTCGCTTGCTACCCTCAAGAAAGGCAAGTATTCTCACATAAATAAATCCATGCAGGATTCGGTGTGTCAAGCATGAGTCTAACTAAAACTTCAACCTTTTGATAGTCCAGTGGAAGCTTTCTTTGAAAGGATGGGCAAGACAATATTCTTCCGCTCAGGTCCAGAGCCTCTGATTCTGACGCAGCAACAACGAGATCTGAGGATTTTAGGCAAGTCAAAACAGTCTAAGAATCGCCAAAAAAAATTCTGCTCGATTTCTTACCAATAAGTTTCACTGTGCAGCCCGCAAGGACCAAGTGGAACAGAACAAGGGCCTGGGTGGACGCCACTACAACCTGGCACCAGAGCTGGCTCATTGTGGCAACTTTGCTCCAGGCCAAGACGGGGAAATGGGTACGTATGCAGCCTTAAGGTTTAGACCAATGGTCTTCAAACTATTTTTAAGACCACCGTTGACTGGTAAACGTACACAAACTAAAAAGTGAGTTTCTAAAATTTGTAGGGGCCAAAGCTGAGATCGAAAGGGAGTGTGCAATCTGCATGAACCGGGTGCGGGACTGCGTTTTCCATCCCTGCCATCACATGTGTACCTGTGCCGACTGCGGCCGCCTACTGGCCAGCCGTAGGGACTCGTGCCCTATCTGCCGCACCAGCATCATGGAAGTGATCCGTATTTTCCACAGCTAGTTCTAGTAAAACATTGCAAATATGTACAGCAGGTACAAATGCGTGCCCTGAGTTAGACTTGGATAAAGCTTGTAATGGTCCCTTTGGACTGCTCGTAGGGCATAAACAGTCGTAAATGTTAAATTCCTCAAACTGTTACTGATATTTTTCTATGTAAAATCTGACGATTTTTCAGATTATTAATGTATAAATGTTTGTCGTAAACAAAATATTAGATGACGGTCCAAGATAAAAGGAACATGATTTTGGGATTATTTTTCGCTTTAACATACTTATTTTGCAACCTACTGCATGGCTACACATCTTTTAATAAGGAATCTACTTATTGCAATACCTCAATTATAAATTTAAAGGAATACTTTGCATTTTTAGCAGGGAATTCCCTTGCCTCGGAGTAAATACTGTACAGTTAATACTGCTTGCAATCCAAATAATATTACTAACACAAAGACTGATAAAATCACAGAAATGAAAAGGCAATGACATTCCAGACAGAGGATGTCACCTTCACGCAAGAGGCGTGCACATTGTAACTACAATCTACTGTCTACAGCCAGTGCACGCGTGAGGCACTGATTTTTTTTTGGCAATTCCAGGAAAATCGCTTCTGGCTGTATATCTAGGTGCTTTTATGTCTATATAATCATTTGCAGAATGTCATAGGCAATTAATGTATGACATTCCTTTGACATTCCAGCCTCCTAAGGCTCTCTCGTGAAGGAGGCTATTAGAGAGTGAGCCATCCAACGTTAACGAAACGATAACGGTAACGAGAAACAGCGCTGGCGGACCGAAATGTCAAGGACTACCCTATGCGAAGCATGGCATTCCAATGACATTCCGGGCTTCCCGCGCTGTTTTTCGTTAACGTTATTGTTATCGTTTCGTTAACGTTGGATAGCTCAAGCTCTCTATTAGTGGCAAGACCGCTTTATGCGGTTGGAGCTGAAATATCATAGGGAAGCTTCAAGTCCATTCAGTGAAATTCCAGTCACATTCTATAAATTGTATACAATTCAACCTTGATCGATAGACATACAAAGGTGACAGATGAATTTCTTAAATGAAAGAATTGGTTTATATTGTAGATTTATTTCAAGTAATTAGGCGATTAAAATATATTAATTTTTAATATTACATTAATTAATTAATTTCAAAATATTCCAAATTTTCAACACAAACAAATTGCCTCAGCTTCCTACTCAGTCCCCCTCGAATAACACTACGACATCACACATTAAATAATGTCAAAGAAGCTATAAGCTGTTTCAAAATAATTCCTTACTTACCACAATGTTGAAACCTCGATTTATTACATCAATTTCCATCGAATCCAGGAATCACCGTTTGAAAAGCGTTCCATGTTCCGCCATTGTTGTCTTCGTCCGGACAGCCGTACAGTGCCGCCACCTAGCGTACATAAGTGCAAACTCAAAATTACAGAATGGCACAAAAGTACTCGAAAGAATATCTACAAGTTGGTAATTTTATTTAAGTACATGGACCTTTACAGAATAAAACACGAAAAAAAAGTCGTAATTACAACACTGTACAAATTTGTTAGTTGACACAACCAAATAACATTTATATAGATTCGCTGTATAATTATAATAATAATAAAAATAAAATATTAAAAGCGGGAAAATGTACACCACATTTTTAACTCCAAAGGGGTTAATATTTACAGGTGATGATTAAGTAATTCCCCCCAAAAAAGCAAAACGTCCAGGAATCGAGATGTAAAATTGGGAACAAAATCGCTTGGCATTTTTTAAACAACACCTTTAGTGGCGCTAGTTTTTATATTATTCTGGTTGCACAGGTTTCTTTAAAATTATTGCTGAATTTGAGCATTAATAAAAAATAAAGTTCTCCTGGAAAATCGATTCCAACCTCAAAATTCATTATTAAGCAGTTAGATTAATCCTAAATGCTTTAGAAGTCACATGAAATATTAAATAACTGCAAATTAATATGGAATTAACAACAAATTGCAACATAAGACGTTTTTTCCCATAATATAACAATAAATTTTAAAAAAATATATTCTATTTTCATTGTGATTATTATTCTGTCATATTGAAAAGACGTATTCAACTAATTCATTGCATTTTTGGATCATTTTATTGTATTTTTAATACAAATTGTTTTAAGACGCGTTGTGTACTGGATTAATATAAAACTAGTCAATCAATCAATAAAAGCAGTCAAAAAGAAGTCAAAAAGAATGACTAAAATGGTATCTCTTGTAATTAAATTTTCGTGATTAAATTTTACAAACTCAACATACATTGCAAAGTATAACATTTTTTAAAGCAAAATTATAGCTTTGACAAAAATTTCAAAATTTTCAATTCATCAGGAGATATTCCTAAAATCTTAAATAATTTACTGGTCTCATCTTACGTGAAATAATAATAGAAAAAAATATTCTTTCTTTGAGCACTTGATTGTTATTGCGTGTAAAAATGTCATTTATGTCACAATGTGTCATTTAGTTCCATGACATTAAATATTTTCAAAACTTCCCCTCGCTCATATATTTAATAACGTGTAACATTCACCAATCAATGTTTAAATAAACATAGTGCAACCATCAACGAAGACATGTTTTGGTCCAGATTATGCATCTATCTCTGAATGTTTAGGGATGAATTTCAGTAAAAATGTATTTTCGCTTCTGGGCTTAAGTCCCCCTACGGAAGTTCATCAACCTTCTGTTGGTTTTGCATGGAATTGAAATCATTTTTTTCTTACTTTTTTTTTCTAGAAATCAAACATAAGGAATGTGTAAATAAATATTTAACAACCGTGTTGTTTACAAGAACTGAATCGTCTGTGCCATTATTTTGCTACATTTCCCGACACGCCCAATTTGAGAGTATCAAGATTCCCATGCAATGCAGGCCTTTTATCTGGAAATATTTTTGTCGAAAATTGTCAGGTGATCTCAGTTACCGATTATCGAGCATATGCACAACAGAAAAAAACATGTGTAAATTACTTCCATTTAACTTGATTTAGATCAATTTCCATTGGTGCTTAGCAGCAACTTTCAAAGTTCATCCCACAAAAAAAATTGTGCTAAATGTTTTCGAGGAATACATTCTTTAACACCATTTGGCTCATTAGACTTCAGCGAACTTGCTCATTAAATAAATTATCGACGTAATTAAGGTGCCAAACGACCAAGTTTACTAGTTTGCATCATAGTGCTTATGGACATAAACTTGCGAACCGTCCAAAACCAACCAGAACTGGCATTCAAAGATTTTCCCTCCAAGGTTTACGGATGAATCTCAAAAATTCGGATTTGCTTTTCCTATTAACTCTCTTAGGCACTGATATTATAGTTATTGCAAATGCTACCAACTGGTTTAGCAAGGACAACTGGAATGATTAATTTCCTGGACATTTCATATCGAGTTTTCAAAGGTACTGAATGAGCATTGAGAATGTGTCTCAAATTTTAGGATTTTAAAATCTCTGATTTTTGGACCGAGTTACAGTTTTTAAAAAAAGTTGAGCAAAGTCGGACATGATAAAGTGGCTTTCATTGCTTCAGAGGCGTGAACGAGCTTTATCAAAGCGAACTTCATGATCAAGAAAGCCCTTATGAAATCACATTACAATTTGCTCATTTTTTTTTCTGCAGTAAGAAATATTAAACGCAGAATACATGAAGCCGCAAAACTGGAAATGGTGTCCTATCAACCTCCTAGTTGCTGCCGCAAATGAGGCATTGAGGTATCATAAAAATCAAGTCAAAAGGACATGAATTACTTTATTATGTCTAGGGACGGTCTTCAGGTATTGGCTTTAAGCAAAACCTTTGCTAGTCCACACTGTCAGCTTGCAACAAAAACTTGTAATGTCTTTTGTTCTTTGTCCAATTTGTCCATTAAAATTGTTGAGCGAGTATGCCCAAGACACTGGTAAAACAATCCAATAAAACGTGGAAAAACGGATGCAATTTTAAAACAACGCTGCACTGGTAATCTCTCCGAGAAGATACTGTACAAACCAAAAATTACAATGTCATCTGCGTGCCCTTAGCACTCCAGAAACTCACGGATGCAGGTTGAAACGAGCTACCATGTGGGCACTCGAGTGCTTAACACATTCACAAACTTATTGCTAGGCCAGATGTAGAAATCAGCTGGATGTTTCAACACATCAAGCAAGTCCTCTTTCAGTTGTTTGAGCTAAACACTTCAAAACTCTGCCTACTGCAAACAGCACCAAGGCATTCCAGGCGTGGTCCAAAGGCATAACAAAAGGTTGGACGGACAGCAGAGTTCTTGAGAATACCCTGAGAAAGGAAAACTGCCAGTGGATTCTTCATTGGAATGACTGTCTGTGGAATCCCATGTCCTAGATTCCAGAACATACAACGTCACACCTTCCAGGGCTGAGCAGCAGGGGCACTGGTGGCCGATTGTTGGCACAATGAAGCGGTGAACCTTTTTGACGGCTTCAAGTAAGGTTTAAATACAGTCCTGTAGGATTTTTACTCCAGAGGCTGAAGTTTCGGAGGGCTCTCCAGCTCGTGTGAGTCGTACGTCAGTGGAGTTACTGCAGCTAGCTGCGGATTGGAAATGATCATTGCCCGGGAGACTCCACCTTCTGAAACTGTAAAGTTACTGTACTTATTGTCAGAAGGTTTCTGAGGACCTGGAGGGGTGCTTTCGAAGCTGATAAGTCCGAACTTGTTATCCACATCACTTTGACCGCTAACGTCCATCTCCAGTGTGGCCTCATACTGCCTGTCCACGTTCGGGCTGGCAGTGCCATTGCCGTTGTGTGCCTCATTGCCTTCGTCCCTACCGCTCAAGCCATTCTTGTCGTCTGAGATTATGGTCCAGTTGTCGATGTCTAGGGTGATGGGGTTCTTAGATACGTTGCTGACCGTGATGTTGTTAAAGATCTTGGCCATTTCAGGGTCAATGCTAGCGGGTGGTGGTTTAACGACGCCAGGTGACTTCTCCCATGCTTGTGTTATCTGAGGTGCACCAATGGTGACCATGGAGGAACCAGTGTTGGAGTCATGCTGGATGTGAGGAGGCGTCCTCATTTCCCCTTGCTCATCATTTGGGCTTTTGGTTCTATCATTGGACGCATTATTACTTCCTGTTGCTCCATCATCAGAGTCGCTTTCCGAAGACGAAGGGAACTGGCTAAGATTCACGGTGTGGTCTAGTGGAATCATCTTCTTGATGACGGGCTTTTCCGGCTTCTCCGCCTGCTGCTTCTTTCGGTTACGGAGCTTCTTGCCACCCAGGCTGTCATCCGACAAGGACGAGGAAGCATCTGACATGTCCATCTCCCTGTCGGAGAGAGAGACATCTGACATTCCGTCATTGGGAAGCTGCTCCAGTCGTGGGACAGGAGACTGAGGCAAAGGTGGAACTGTTGTCTTGCTCTCGTCCTCTGAGCTTTCGGAACTCAAGCTGTCTTTGCTGTTGCCATTGGCCTTTGTCCTGACTGCTGCATCAAGCTCCATCAGCACTTCGTTTTCGTCATCGGAAGGAACACCATCAATCTTCTCTTTGCTGTGCCCTTTCTCCAGGTTCTCCCAGCTCTCCATATAGCTGTTGTCCAGATGTAGATTCTCACTGGCACCAAAGTGCTTTTTAAGTGGCGCCAAGCCATTCTCACCTACATTCTCATCCACCATGGCCAGCTTGGTCTTGATTTGCTCCCTCTGTACACCTAGCTGTCCATCCACAGGACGAGCCTCGGCATGATTGAAGTCCATGGACACTGAGCGCTCCAGTGGGAAACCCTTCTGACCAGTCTCCTTAACACGGGTAAGGTCGCCTAGAGAAGAAGCCCTACGATTCTCCTCCTTCTTGTTTTTGGCTGGTTTTTTGGCAACAGCGCCAGTTTCTCCATCCCTCTCGACTTCCGATTCTGATTCGGAGTTCTCACCTTCCGAACTGCTAAAGTTAGTTTGAATGCCCTTTGTGCCGACATTGTTTCCGGCATCTGCCACCCAGCTGGGCACGTCGTGAATGTCTGGGCTCACCTTTAGAGTGGTCACGTGTTGTGCATCAGTAGTCACCACGGTTACATTGGGCTCCCCAGTATCCAGCCATGGCTCGCTTGAGCCGGCTGGCGGTGGTGCTGGAGCCTTTCGTTTGCCAGGCACTGAGGTCCTCCTTACCGGCACTGGTGCTGCTTTCGGAGATTCTGAATCTAGGTTGATAACATCCATCTTACCCAGGACAGGATCATCCTCAGAAAAGCTCTTTGATGATGCCGAGGACAGAGAACGAGTATCTTGATCTCTGGTAACGTATGGAACGTTTGTGGCTTGGACAACATCTGCGGACTTTGTCTGGAAGGCGTCATCTACCTTGCCAAACGGAGAGTAAAGCTCGTCCGGTGAAAAACTGATTGGCTGCATTACGGGGGAGTCTTGGACACGTTGGTGGCTCGCATGTGGACTACCCTCCGAAGAACTGGAACTTGGTTTTCTCTTGCTTTCAGCACCCGCAGAATCCGTTCCACCGTCGGTGTGGCCCATCTTATCTTCGTCGGCCTCTGACACCTTCTGCACTTTGAATCGTGACGGTCTGGCATCGCCGTCCAAAGAGTCCTGCGACCCGGAAATCTGGACGTGGACCTTCTCGTTCAAGGACTGGGTGGCTGAGCCAGAATTGGAAATGGAAGAGTTCAAGTCTGTGCTGCCCTCTTCGCGTAGGCTGTGTGAGGTCTTGATGAAGCCATCCCGCTTGACCACCTTAGTAGGGCCTCCAACGCTCAACGAGCGCTTGTTGGCCAGGTCTTCGCGGCCAATTTTGGACAGGTCGCCAATAGACTGACTGCGGTACAGTGGATGGTAGAGGCTGTGACGGTCACCAGTACCGAAGCCACTCATGTTGCTGGCGTTGGAGCCTTTCTTCTGATGGCCTGGAATGTGACTTGTCTCAGGCATCTTCTGAATCTCCAACTGCACATCATACGGAGAGGCATAGCTGAGGATGGTCAGGGCATCCTCGTACACCATATTGGTGAACGAAACGGTCAGGTTCAAGATCCGATCTCCTAAAAGAAACATTAGAAATTTAGCTCTAGCCCACTTTGCTACTGCTTATAGCCATGCAAAACAAATCAAACTGAGGATTACTGAAAACAAATCCCACCGGCTTTAATTTTTCCAGATTCCATGGCTGGCCCTCGGTGGAGTACGTCTTTAATGAAAATGCCATCCCTCATATTGCCACAGACGTTGAATCCCAAGCCGGTAAAATCGATGCCTCTCAAAGGCACTGTTATCTTTTCAGGTCCCTAAAAGGCAGAAATACAAAATCTTTAACAAAAAGATAACAAGAAACGACAACAGTAACTGACAGAATTGTCAATAGAAATTAAGACTATAGGGACGGAGGATAGATGTTGGTCCCGACATTAAGATGAATGTGATAATCCATTGCACCAACATTGCACAGAACACGCTCATAGTACAAGGGTACTTTTTATTGCATAACCTGTCATTAATACATTTGACGAGTAAATAACCATAGATCCCACACCACTGCTGTGAAATGAGACTATGGAAATATCAGGCCGTTAAAATTAAACGAATGAAATGCTAGCCACGCAAAAAATGTTTGCTCATTAAAGGCCTACCACTTAATTATTATTTTAAACGACGACCCGCGCACATTTTAATGTCTCTCTTTATTGACTGGCAAGCGATTTCTGTACAAATAAAATTCATTTTTCTCCCGACTTGCCAAGCTTAATAGCAGTTGCCAAGGTCGACAGCTACACTGTTGTTGCTATGTGTTAGCAAGCTGGTACTAAGATTTTCACAACATTTTTCTATTTTGACCATGAATTAATCAAGTACTAGGAAAACAACGGGTCATTAACGGATTCTTTTCCCAAAAAAAATCGCTTAACATTTACAAAAATAGAAACGCAATTATTAGAAATATTTAAAAAAATGCTGCATTTTTCGAAGAAATGTTTCTAAGTATAGATTTAGTATAGATTAAGTATAGATCTAAGTATAGATCTAAGTATAGTAAGACAAAATCACAAAAGGGCAAAAACCTAACCTTCTATGATAGCAAAATTTCACTTTGGGCTTTTGGGCTATGTCTGGATACAGTCTGTACTCAGTACTCAAGCAAATCTTTCTTCTGTTCTACTACGTACTACAACTTGATGCTGGTATGAACTGTGCTTTTAGAACGTTTTTTAAAATTATAAATTTACTTTTTGAAGAAGATTGTATTTATTTCGAACAACTTTAAGATAGATTTCATTTTTAAAAAAAAATGTTTGAAAGTAAACTTTTTTTTTTGGAAACTTGCGCAACTGTTCTAAGAAATAATGTACAAAAAAATAATTTTTACTGTCTTTAAAAAATAGTTAACTTTCTTTTGGGATAAAAACGTCCATTTTGTTTCGAAGATGGAAGCGTGCAGAATGGCACATTGGCCCACAGTAGTTCATTATTGATGCCCCCGACTTAAGAGGCGTAAAAGCTCTTTAATGCCATTATTTTTTTCACACTGAAATGAGAGCACAAGCTGGGAAATCTCGGTATTATAGCTTTTTTGGCTTTTTGTAGTACGTTTTTTTTATCGGATGGCAAAAAAAGCAATAAATTATATAGAAATCAAATTCAATCCACGTACAGAATTTGGGCCCCTGAGAGAGACAGGGGGCAAAAAATGTGCAAAAGTGTTGTTGAACCGCAGCAGGTTTGGGGGTAGGTCTATGCAGCAAGGGGATGGCTATTTATGTAAAACTTAACCCCCTTAAGCAAACGTTAAGAAACTCATTTCAAGTGTAACCGAGATCAACATCCACATTAATGGCGATCCACTGCGACTGCCCCCCCCCCCCCCAACCCTAAACATTTCCCCCATCACACCAGCATGGACACACTGCCAAACGACTTTCCCGCGCACTTTTTGCGACTTTAAAGGCCGGTTGCGTCATCTACCCATTTAAGTGACCATTAAATGGATTTTTTTATAAAAATTCTCTATTCCCAAAAAGCAGTTGAGATTGACATAGGTGTGCTTTACAGGACTTAATATAATCGATATACTGTATATGAGACCATTCGTTTGGTAGTGTGGGATATGCAAAAAAGCAACTACATTTTTTTTTTAAAATGCCGGTTAAGTTTGAGAAATTTCAAAATTCTCCTTTTTGTGTTGCTTTTTAAATAAACGTGGAAAGACTATAAGATGGCACACAAAATAAGCTAAGTGTGGGAATTTATCATAATCGATTTCCGATTTTTCTCTTCGTTTTATTTATTTTTAGTAAATTAACGAGAAAATTTCAAATGTTATAAAAAGTTTTTAAAAGAAGGATCGTGAATCGTAAAGATCCCTTCTTCAGGTTCTTGGAGGAAGAATCTTGGATCATGCATGGTTCTTGGAGGGAGAATTTTGGATCATGCATGGTTCTTGGAGGGAGAATCTTGGATCATGCATGGTTCTTGGAGGAAGAATCTTGGATCATGCATGGTTCTTGGAGGGCAAATCTTGGATCATGCATGGTTCTTGGAGGGAGAATCTTGGATCATGCATGGTTCTTGGAGGGAGAATCTTGGATCATGCATGGTTCTTGGAGGAAGAATCTTGGATCATGCATGGTTCTTGGAGG